>JAQBSW010005334.1:0-58526 GCA_029291075.1 Eudiplozoon nipponicum | reverse complement strand
ATTAACTTTACAAACTCGTATTTTATCATACACGAAGGATTTGCACTTGCGTTTTAATGGCATTTATAAACAGGAAATGCTGATGTATCAATTAGTAGCCCTCTATTACCATTTATTGCGAGATTTTGCCTCGCCATTTTGAGAACACTGCTAAAAGTTAGTTTAAGTGTACCGTTAATTTAATGAACTTTCAATTACTTTTAATAACAGGCAATTGCTTTATAACTTCAGCGAAACTCAAGACAGTATCAGTTTAACCTCAGAACTGGAGGAAGAAATTTTTACTCCAATTTGAGTTGTGCTACAAATTCAAAGTTGTCATGGCAATATAAAAAGACCAAGTTACAACAAATAAACATAGTCTGCACGCTATTCACATTATAGCAGTCTCATGACATTTCAAGAAGAAGAAAAATTAGAATTCATTGTTTAAAATTTAATCAAGAGGGAATTGGCCAAGTATAATAATATCAAAAGTTCATGCACAATACGTAATAATTTCAAAAAAATAGATAAATTTTTCATTTTTTCAATACAAATTTATTTGTAATAAAGTGTATCCTTGTCAGATGTAGTATAGTGGTTAAAAATATACATTTGACCAATGCATATAACGCTCAAAAACTATCACAATAAATTCATAGATACCAAAATTGCTATTATTATAGAAAAAAAGATAGGATTCTTGCATGATTACAGTTAAACAACGTAAAAAACTTTAATAACCTACGGCTTAAGGTACTCGTTTGATCGAAAATGCAGATGTTTTATCATTTTTAAAATCTATTTAAACATTCCGTTAAGGTGGGATTCTATTTCCCGAATAACGAATACGAAAATAGAAGCGACTTCTGCTTGCATATTAAATGCAGAAAAATTAACCAAGTTATAAAATGTAGCGCATTTGCCTTTACGAACAATAATGGAAAAACTGTCCTTAACATAGACCTCAAATATTACTTGTCAATAGGCATGCGTAATTTGCCGATCAACACACGTAAGCTAGTCGATCAGACAGTTAGCAATCAATGATGAATAAATTTGAACTTGAATCGTCTCTGTTAAATATAATGATGAATACACGTCCACGAAAATCTAACATATTCTTGAAACCTCCAACGTATGTTCGCCAGATATAACCTTCGATATACACTCCAAATACAATAACAGAAAATAAATAGAAATTTCTGAAGCGCAGTGGATAAACAAAGTACAACCTGATTTATGTAAGCAGAAAAAGTGTATTTGGGCTTTGATCGGAAGCCTAAATTGATACACATAAACGCTTATACGTTTTCATATATTTCATTTTTCCATGTTTCTATTTTTGCTTGGTTTCCGTCTTCAAATAACAAAATAATTTCATTCTAGAAACTTGAGAAAAAATTGATATAGACATTATTTAAGTTTGAGACAAAATTTACTTTTACCCTTGTTGGCATTCCGTTCGCAATAATATTTCTAACATTAAAACAGATATATTTATTGTATCTCCAACATATTTCATGCGTGCTTTTGTTTCAGCCTAGTTAGCATGTGTGCCGTTATGCTTTGGTTATGACCTGAAGGACCAAATGTGTCAATACGCCTAATTGTCGTTAGTTTTTCTGTCTTAGGACACAGTGTAAGAATGAGTCTTGTGTTTATCTTTTGTCACTGGACTGCGTTTAAGTAATAGCTAATAGCAAATGTGAAACTAATGATTAATTAATCTCAAAAGATTCCAATATTGGCAGCAAAATCCGTGAAAAGCGACAAATGGATTTCTCAAAATTGTTATGAAATTTTGAACTCAATTGCGTTTTTCGATAAAGCTGTAGTTTTCCACATCCATAATTGACCACAAAAACACAGAAATCGTTGGCCTTCATTCCAAACTATTCTAGTGTCTACATTAAGCTTATTAATTTGGCTCCACATTCTGCAAGGTAATGTTATTACTATATTTGTGTTGAACTACTTTTTCAAACATTATATCTTGCGACTGGCGATAGTTCTGTTATTTTGTTCGACGACTGGTTAAATACAATGGAACTGGTGTGTACTTTAAGCTCGCAAACTTGATTTACAGAATTATAACTTGATTACATATTAAAATTCCTTCGTATGCTGAACGGTGCCCATGATTATTTTGCAAATATAAATGGAAAATGTTTCTTCGTCAACGAAAATAAAGACATTTCTCTTTAGAACAATCTTAATCTAAATATTTCATAAACTTTCGTTGTGGAAATTTTTTTAACGGATTTACGACGTCTTTAATGCACCATGCTGCAATCAACGTATTCGTTTGCTCGAGATACCTAATGACACAGTATGGATAGTAATCTCTCGAGATTTCTTGATATATACACTTTGCCTGAATTTCCTTTTGTAGAGCTAATTAAATTATTTTAAAATCGTCTGTTGGTTGCTTACAACACTCAGTCATATTTTTGTTTCCTCTTTTTAATGCCGTTTAGACATAACAGATGACTAAAGAGAGCTTCCACTTTCTTGTCACCTTTGTTAATCCACGGATGTGCGCAGAATGGCTAGTCATTCCTAACTGAGCGTTAGAAAATTTTAATTAAAAGCAAGATGAACGACATAATCAAGGCTAATTTTTTTCCTTTGAATATTTAATCACCACTTGCTGTGGGTAGGAAAAGCTGATTGCGTTGTCTGATCCCTAATGCCGCAAAATTTCACCCAATAAATTACGATATGGATTAGCTTATCACGCAGTATCACAGGTTTTCTCACTAAAAAACAATTAAATAGGAAATGTTCTGAGTTTATTTCTGGAGAAAATCTTCCAGCCGACAGTATTTGTAAATCCATTCTTATATGTATTTCTCATTCTGGAACTCATTGAGTGTGAAGTTTAAATTTCGGTTTATGTATGCCTTAAATTTCTGATGTTAGCAAACATTTACATTCCAATAGCATTCTCAATATCAGTCTATAACGAAATGACCGACAGGAATTTGCATTATATGCATTTGATAAACGGTTCTAACATTTTCACTAAGACTGTTTACTGTTTATTCAGCAAAAATATAGATAGCGTTTAAATTTATTGTTTTAAATTAGATAACGGATTTTTATTTGCAGAATCATGAAATAAATTATATTACCTATCGCGAACAAATGTGCTAGAACTGGTTTTATATTTGCACATTTCTTTAGTCTGTAGTATCTCTGCTTATTATTTAAAACGAATTCAGAAACAAATTGTCAGATATTAATTTGAGAGAATATATTTTCAAATTTATGGAGAAATATCTTTTATGCTTATATTTTTCTAATGTAAATTTTTAAAGGCTGAAAGCGACGGAAGTTTCTATGGTGGCACAATAGACGCAAAAGGATTTCAACGCTCTTTCGAATTTTATTTGCATCTCGGAGTTAGTCAAAAGAAGGTATGTGAACTCTTTAACGATCTTGCCTAGACTTATTAAAACAAAACACTGTTTTATTATTTTTTTTTAATTTAAAATTTATTTTTATTACAATTATTGTTTTTATTTTTTGAAATTATCATTAGAATTAAAATTAGTAGTAGAAATTGTGGGTATAATTTTTCTAGCGTCAGTGATTGCAACAGACAGCAGTAATAATTGTACTGATATTAGTTATAATATATTAATAATAAAAATATTTTTTATAATTTAATTTGTATTATTAAATTTATTTGTTAGTTCATTATTAAATTTGCTTATCATTATGCTAAAAGTAATAATGATAATACCGCTATTTAATTCATTTACAAATAAAAGCTGGAATACAAATTCCACAAATCAAGATATATTAATAAGGTTTTAGCAATAAATAATTTTAAAATTAGCAACATTTAGACGGAAAATCTACAATGCTCACATAAGACATAATGTTAAACCTATAGAATACTCAATCAAGTGAATATTCTGCCGTAAATCGGTAAATTATTTGAAATTTAAAAAAAACGTTTCAGTTACATTGTAGTAAACGAATTCACCAATATCATGTTTAACATCAGCACAGGCCACTGATGGTAGTAAAGTGTGATGAAAGCATTTCTCCAATCCGTAAATATGATATAAATAATTGTAATCAACAAATTTGCCATCAATAATTGCTTAAGTATATAGCCCATAGAAGTACTATGAAAGTTGCAAAGAAATTATTTGTGAATGATTAGGATTTGTGCAGTTTATATTCTACTCAAGTACAAACTTTTTATATATATATATATATATATATATATATATATATATAGATTCAACATGACTTAAAACTCGAATCCAAAAGTATATGACCAGTGGCTCAACATAGCAAAACTGCCGTCAATCACACGTATTTAAGCTTTTTCATCTACCATTTACATTAACAGTACAAGAAGAAAATCCGACTAGCAAGGATCGAACCGCAACGCATAATAAATATATAAATTACAAATGTAGCCCTCACCTCTAATTTTCTCGCATATTTTGTACTTGATAAATAATCTCATTTACACGATTTCAGTTCAATTACGGAGATTTACATTTTCCAGCTTTAGCTAGATGTATATAAGGTATACAATTAAGTATACATTGATATCGCGGGTGATGTTAACATCCTTAAATTAAAGTTTGCGAGCTTCATATAATTACCAATTCCATCATATCTTATCTCTGGTACAGCATAGAAACTGTAGCGTCAATAAAATATTGCTCATTGGAAATCGAATAGTGTCTGTAAGTATGACTCACTGGAGTTCTACAATTATGTTTGATTGTTTAAATACAATGCAATTAGTGTATATTTCAATCACTCTAACTCGATTTATACAATTTTATCACCTCTCTCTCTCTCTCAACCAATGATTGCTTAATTCATGATTAAGATTGTTGTATACAACAAATTCCGATATGCGCAATAGTTCCTTATATCTTGTTTTAAAATAATTTTTAAATCCGTTACAATAATAACAAACTTATTTCTAATTTAAAGCCATATACGTTCAATAAATCAGACTGGTTTATATACATTTTTGTTTTAGATT
This sequence comes from Eudiplozoon nipponicum, assembly GCA_029291075.1. NCBI lineage: Eukaryota > Metazoa > Platyhelminthes > Monogenea > Mazocraeidea > Diplozoidae > Eudiplozoon > Eudiplozoon nipponicum. Next base: position 53,518 of record JAQBSW010005334.1, on the reverse strand, counting down.
TCAAACGACAATCTGAATGATATATTTACAAGCAAACTTCTGTCAATAAATAGTTTCAAAAGCCGTCCGGTGCGAATTTTAGCCTTGTATGTAAGTCCTGTGGCTCGATGGAAATTAATTTTAATTAAACCAGTTTGCTGGAAACTTTTGTTAAATCTTGTGTTACTTTGCTCATGCATGCCAATAAGAATATTTTTGCAGATACATTTTGTTCTTGATATTTCTAAAAATGAACACACACACGTATAATATATATATATATATATATATATATATATATATATATATATATATATATATATAACAAGCATCCGAATTAAAAAATCCAAAGTTCTAATATGACCAGAAAGATGAAACTAAATACAGTATTGACGGAACATGTAATCTCGTGCACATACTTTTCGTGGTTACTGGCATATAATGAAAAGTAGCTGGTATTATGCTCTTTACCCACTATATATTTGGGAGTGGAATGTTGGAAAATAGGACGGTACATTCTCCTATAAAAATGTTTAAACCCGCAGGAGTGAAGCTATTTTAGATTATAATCTTCGAAAACATGCATAGTACCAACGCTTTTGTGGCGGAGTCGGTACATGGTAGAAACAGATTTGATTTCAATTTATGCTAAAGTTCACCAAAGTTAAAAACTACAACTATTTCTGAGCACATGTTACTCCATCAAATACATTTATTTTGGCTTTGTGCGATATCAGTTATCAAACTTCGCGGTAATCATGATATCATTCAAGTTTATTAACAGGTATTCAGATATAGTTTTTATTTTCAATTTTGGTGGACTTTAGCAAACATTGAGATCCATTGAGTTGTAACCATGTACCGATTTGGAAACAACAGTATAGTTAATATTTACGTTTTCGGCAAACTTAGTGTTGGTATCAGGTACTAGCACAATAGCCATAGTGTTCGTAACCGGTACAAGCCTGGTATATATATAAAAGTGAGTTGGCTTTGAAGTCGCACTGACGAAGATTTTATATGAAGTAAGGATCATTACCACAGGTCTACAAATTCATATAGTAGAATGTATCGTCCTATTTTTCCACATTTCTAGCCCAAATATATATGGGGTAAGGGGCGTAATAGCGGCTCCTACTGATTAGTTGCCAGTAAGTACGTAAAGAATGTGCACGAAATTCAGTTCATGCTGTCTTTGATTCATCCTTCTGCTCATACTTGAACCAAGGTTCTCCTAAGTGCAGAATCACCTAATACATTGCCGCATAAATTCTAGTTCTCTGTGCAAAAACAGTATCTGCTCACATGTTTATCAACGTGATATTTTATTCGACTGACCGCAAATCCCACAAATCAATATATATGTATATATCAATCGTTATAATTTCACCATCTCATATATATATATATATATATATATATATATATATATATTATATATATATATAACAGTGTGTGTGTTGTGTGTGTATAAGAGATAAAGTGCCATAGCTAAGAATGGTGAATTTGCGTTCCATTGCTGAATACATATATATATATATATATATATATATATATATATATATATATATATATTGCCCAGACATCTTCTTGATGAAGCATAAAACGAAAACAAGTTCCGAGGTTAACTATATAGTGAATATGAACAAAGTCTATTATTTATATAGAATAGTCTGGAAAATAAAATTAATGATCCCCTAAAACACAAATTCTTTGTTACTCATGAATTACAGCACGTTCAGTTTAAACTTGCCCGCACCCAATCAAAATTTGTTAAGGTCCCAACTTAGCGAATTAAGATAAACGAAAAAGATTGTTCTAGAAAAATCACATATTTATAAAAAATGAAGACTATTTTTAATTTGGCATTTTAAACATCAACAGGCTTGACGGTCAATCTGAAAATATTGTTCTGTGTTTACGGAATTTAAAGAGTCTCTACGAAGAATTATTTAAATTGCATCCTAAAATTGGTGATGCTCTATCACTCGCGTTAAAATTGACGTGTTTTACCTCATGTTCCAATTAAACTCGCTGGCGAGCTGTTGATCTCTTTCTTGAGTGTACTCCGATGTATTTTCTGTCATGCCAATTTGCTTCTTATCCTCTGACGTACTTGACTCTTAACATGGTAATGACCAATGTCATTGATTATTATCAAGTCTGTTTATAATTGCTGTTCGAATCCGCAACTCCAATGCACTCTTAAATCAATCAATAGACACTAGATTATGATTTCCATTATAATCGATAAAAAAAGAAAATTAGATTGTGCCTAATCTTCGGATGGTGTGCGGTATACTTTGGCGTCAATGTGGACTAAACAGCGTTTTTTTGGAATTAGGCTATCCAATATATGTCCAAATCCTTCATAAAATAATCTTGTGGACGGCGTTCTCTGGTTGGTTATGAATGCTGACTATTTGAAATGAGTTGTAAATGCTGTTTAACTTACGTAACTGTTAACTCAGCACTAACATCAAAATAACTCATTAAATTTGCTGATATTTGAGGACTGTTAACAAATGTGACCTGTGCAACTGATGCTGTCAAGTTTTCGCGATAACTTGATAGCATACTGAGTAGTATTAATAGGAGCGCGATAAGCCAATCGGACTATTATCGAGATGCTCATAACTCCACCGTTAACACACGATGTACGCGTTCATTTAGAACATTGCTGTTGGATTGAACACTGCAGTTCATCGGACACAGACTCTAGATCAATTATGGCCATGCAATAGCAGGAGCTACGTACTTCAGGAAGAGTGATTATTTCGACAGAGATAATTCTAAAATGAGCGTTAAGCAACTCAGGACGGCAAAATTCTGAATGAGTTTGAAGAAAGATTTTTGACATTTGACACAACCGGCATGATTTAACCCATTCGTTAATATCTAATCGAATGGTCGGTCAAAAATCATTCTTGTAGAAAACTTCTTGTGTCATCAACGCGAGGATCACTCAGATTTTGGTATTATTCAAATACTGGGCGGCAACATCTAGTGGATGATTCAATCAGCGACATAAGTATAAGTACGAGGAAGTTTCCTTATAACTTTGTTCATGAATCTCTGAACTGTCTGCGATGCATTCCACAGACTGATGGCCATACATGCATGTTCAAATTACACCTAAGTGGTAATGGCAGCTGATATCGTGATGCTCTCATACATCGAAAGGAATCAGATGTTATTCTGATTTAATTAAAAGAACTGTAAATCAGTTGTGTTGAGTTATTTTATCATTAATATCTTTAGTATTTTATCGGATAACGATTCGGAATTGTACCATTATTCAGGATTAGATAATCGTCGCATAATCTCCAATCAACAACGTGCTGCTTGGCTTGCATCTGGATCGACGATACCCATCGACTAGAACTAAGAAGACTAACGCCGTTTTCCAGCAGCTGATAAAAAATGGGCTTTGCTGCCTTTAAGTTTTTCTCCTCTAAATGTCGAGCTCTGACGGGCCTTTAGTTATCATTTGTTGCCGCGTAGTTAATCTACATAGACTGATGTTTTCAGGATATATAAATATTCGCGATCATCGGGAAACTGCTGGCGATCTTACGCACTCCTGAATAAGTGTAACCGAATGAGTCATTTCTTTTGAGTGAAAAACCCGGGCGATCATCACTACTAAAAGGTACGTACATTTAATTTTGGAACTGGATCTAAACTGGTACATTGGGCTTTATCAAATTTCGGTTCATACATCGAAAGGAAATCTAGTCATGGATTATAATATGAAACGTCCGCAATTACAAACTTCCATGAGAATACACGACGAATGCCTTTTTGAACCACTGAGACTTGCTAAGCTATGGGTGGTGGCCAACGAGAAGTTTCACACATTTTCTCAAGCAATTTCTAGATCTGTGTACGTATTTTTGTCGGGTGCCATTATTGCTTGTCGTCATCTTGATAAGTCATGGAACGATAATTAGCTCCTTGACAAATTATACATTAAATAAAATCATGTAAAAATTATTATACTACAGAACAGTCCTGAAAATATAAGTAATGATCATCCCAAGGAACAATTTCTTTGTTCCACAAGAATTAAAACACGTTCAATTTAAACTTTCCTGCCCCTAAACAAATGTAGTAAACGTGTATATAAAAAAGAATTCAAGTAAACGAAAAAGCCTGTTATAGAAAGATTGAAAAATTATATAAAATGAAGACTGTTCTTAAATTAGAAATATGAAAATAAATAAGCTTGACTATCAAACTGAAAATATTGTCTCTTAGACTATGGTAATTGCATTCTAAACGTGGCCGAGCTCTCTTTCTCTTTATCTATCTATCTATCTGAACTGCCCTAAATATCCTCTCTCTGTCTCTCTCTCTCTCTTTCCTTTTTTCTCCTCTCTCTAACTTTCCCTCTCTATCTCTCTCTTTCTATATATATATATATATATATATATATATATATATATATATATGCATTTTCAGTTTTTTGAAGGAAATTAACAAAAAAGATATTTGTCACTACAAAATTTCTTTTATCGTTGCACATTAGAATAGTACTACGAATTTTAAATAAGATCGTGTTCCCAAAATAAATTATATATTACATAAAATGCGAAATATTTTTGTGTGCAATCAATAGCAAATAATTACTACAACAACTGATATTTGAGTACATGATTTTGATTTACTTTTACCCTAATAAAAAAACTTGAAATTACTAATAATCCGTATAAAAACATTTTTCACATTATTTTTTTTATATCACATTCAAATCAGGGTGAACCGTTTGTCATGTATGAAAAAGATCCTACAGGCGCAAGCAGTCAGAGTAGCAAATTAACGGGTTACTCTGTAGAACTTATCAAGGCGATTATGGAGGAGTTGGAATTACCATATGAAATTCAACTAGTACTTAATCTTGGCGAACGAAATTCTATCACTCAATTGTGGTCCGGAGCCATGGGAAAGCTGCAATACAATGTATTTTTTTCTATTTAATCACGGTGAAATTGTTAATTTATACATTACTAATGCAATGACAATTATATACTGGCAACATATACATAAAAAAACTTGCTAATATACTTTAATAAAATCACAATTTCACAGGACACGAAGTGCCTGTTCTTTAATGAATGTATATGCTTGTAAACAATATACAACGCCCAGCAACGAAAATGCACCTGACAACAAATACGTAAAGTAGGTCTTGAACTGTTGAAGGTTACGTTTTTAATTTGACATATTCAATAATAAATCATTCATTAATCGGTAGGAAGAAATTACAACAATTAAATTGATCAAATTAAGTTTGCGAGTTTAAAGTAAACACCAGTCGTCGAACAAAATATCAATACTACCGTAAAATATGTTGTTCGACGACTTGATAAATGCAATGGGAAAGGAGTTCACGTCAAGCTCGCAAGCTTGATTTAAAGAACTGTTACCACCACACACGCAATCAATGATTTTTTAATTGTATTTAACATTTTACACACATTATGTGTCCGATTAAGCATGAGTTTAATAAACGTAGCCATGCAAAATCATTCATTTATTCGCACGCATTCATACACAACAGCAGTCGAAATTAATAAAATTACGGTTGTTAAAAATGGGCTAATGGTTAAATAATTAGATTTATTTCCGGTTATAGATTTTATGAGCATTTCTCTGATATGTTAGTTAAATGGTATAAAGAAAAATTGCACAAATTTAGTCAGAAAAATTATTTCACCAGTGTTCTCCTAACATCAACAAGCTTAAAACAATCATGTTAAGAATGTGCTTCAAAGCAAAGTTTGACATTTGAAAATTTATAAATTAATGTAAAACTTATACAGGAACTAGTTCATTAATATGATTTTAATATATTGTTTGGTGCAGGGATTAACTCTCGCTGCTTGTAGAATTAATTTGAAATAGCTTTTTTGTTTATGAGGCTCAAACAGCTACACAACAATTGTGTATTAGATGTAGCTCACCTTATAAAAAATTAGTTCAAACATGACCAGAAGAATTGACCAAAGTCGGCTAGAATGAATGTTAGAATCTCTTTCTTTCCGGCGACTCACCATTGGGAGCGGGAATTACGCTCTTAACCGACTTAACATCAGGGTGGTAATGTGAGACAGGCTGGCAATACCATCTCCTAGACGAATGTGTCAACATGCCGTAGTGGAGCTAACTTCATATTGAGACTTCGAAAATACGATCAAAAAAGCCAACTTACAATATATATATATATATATATATATATATATATATATATATATATATATAGTATAGAGATTTCGAAAATACGATCCAAAAAGTAACTTACAATATATATATATATATATATATATATATATATATTATAGAGACTTCGAATATACGATCCAAAAGCCAACTTACTATATAATATATATATATATATATATATATATATATATATATATAATATAGTAAGTATGCTTTTTGGATCGATATCGAAGTCTCTATAATATCTATTATATATATATATATATATATATATATATATATATATATTCCGAGCCTGTAAATGATGCAATTACCATGGTTGGCAAATAGGTACATGGTGTAAACACTACGGTTGTCGGGTCTGTAAATTGTACGGACACAATGGATTTCAAGGGATGCTAATTTCACCAAAATTGAGACTTACTATTACTTGTGAACATCTGTTACCCGAGCAAATCCACAAACAGGAGTTTGTTTTCGTTTATAAATGTTCCTTTCTTCTATTTTATCGGATGAGCCTCCTGACCGAACACATAGTCACCTAGGTGAAAATACTAAGCATTATCAGGATATATTTTTCGTTAAATTCCAAACGTTGTTCAATTTTATTTTCCTCATTTAGAATTTCGTCATTTAAAACAATTTTTATTGGCAACTGCTACGTGTAAAATGCAATTATTTTTTAAATTTTTGTTTGGATATTAATAAAATTATTTGATCTACTACTGTTATTCAATTAAAAAATAGAATATTATTAAGTGTATGTCTTCTAAATCTTAAATTGGACGCGTTTTCATATGCATAAAATAATTACATATACTTAACTTTTAAAACTGTTTATGTATAGGCTGCTGATATTCTGGTTGGAAATATTGCAAACACAATGGGAAATTTAGACGATTTTGAGCTGGTTTATGGTTTTCAAAGTTTTTCAAACGTATTTCTTGTCAACTTGAAGAATGCCGATAACGCAGCTTCTTTATTAAACGCCCTTTCACCCAGCATATGGGTTGCAGTTTTTGCATGTGCAGTTTGTGTTATATTTGCCAGCGCAATTATCAATTATATTTATCCAAACAAGGTAAGTCATATATAACAGTTAAATAAGTCATATTTGAATAGGAAACTACGAGTAGGCCACTTTAAATAAAGATTGCGAGCGGGAAGTAAACATCAATCCAATTTTATTTAACCAGTCGTCGAACAACATAGCAAAATTAAGAGCTGTCACACGAACTGACGGTAGATTTTTTATTCAACGACGTGTTAAATACAATGGGATAGATGTTTACGTCAAGCACGCAAACTTGATTTAAATAAATGCTTCTACCACCCACGCAGTTATTGATTGTTTAATTGTATATCGAGTAGATTTTTGTTGAATAATAAGAAATATCATTAAATTTTATTTTAATTTTATTTATTCGCTAAAAGTACAGCACGCTAAATTTAATTTCCACATGAGGTAATTGAACATTCTGATTCGTCTAGATCGGCAGAAATTAAAAATTTCACAAACGCCAGCAGTTTTAAAAAATTTTATTTTTATTATTCGATGGTGGTTGTTGTTAACGCTGTTATAGATTTTTATACGTTAGAATAAGCCCGTCTCCACATTTCACATCAAGAAGAATCTAGTTGAGATCTTTACACAAAGTAATTTAGTAAAAGCTTAATTTTGACGTTATGCCATTAAAAATGGATTTATTTTGATATATTGCTAGTAAGAAGGAAAAGATTTTTCATGCTCAATTCAGAATATTCTCCTGCTTCTGTGTAAACCAACTTGATTTAGACGTATGTATGCCAGTTCTGCAAACCACAAACTAGTAACTAATTCGTTAATGCCTTCCGGTACACTTGTACATTTTTAGTATATTTGTGTTATCATTACGTGCATGAAAGACAGTCCAGTCGAATACACAAAATTATAACCTACACTAATAAAATAACAGGGACGAGAAACCTGTTGTTATTTTCTTTAATTAAAGAATATTTTCCTCAAAATGAAAAAAAATTAGGTAAATAATCGTTTTTTAAAAAAGAAAGATACTTAATAACATAGTTATGTATTGCGACCATAGTTTTATAAAACCCAGATGATGCCTTTTAATAAGCCAAGAATTTGAATAACTTTTAAATGAAATGCGAGAGATATTAAGATTTTTAACCGGTTCATTCATAAAATGAATGCAATATAAAAATATATATTAGTGAATTCATAAAGAATAAATGAAATTTAAAAAAAACAGTTAACCCCGGCACTTGAATTATAGATTGCTATAAAAATATACAAGCGGTTGGTTAATAAACGAAGATTTATACTATTGAGTAAAAAGACCGGTATAAATAAATGCAGATATTTTTGGCAGTTCAAAAGTGTAAGTATAAGAAGAAAAAATGGCAGAATTTAGTACAAATTGTAAGAAATAAATTGCTAGATGGATAGGCTATGATTTTAACTTCAGTAACCTTTTTATTTGTACGTTTATTTCATAAGAATTTTGAAATTCATTATTTTCTTCTGGAGAGTTCCGTTTATAATTTTTGTTCCACGTTAATTTTTCTTATCTAACTGCCGATTACCACTCATTTAGCAAAGCCCTTTCCAATTTTATTATAAACTGCTATAGGTGGACCTTCATATAATGAAGGAATGTTCTCCTTTATGATACTTTCAATTAATTAATTTAGATACAGAGATGATATCTTCCCAAGTATGTGGTTAATCTGATGTATCAATGAAATTCTGAAGGCTTTTCAGGACGTATTTTCAACATTATGCTGCCAAAACTATGTTTTCTACAAATAAATTAAAATTAATTAAAATGTAGTTTTAAAAGATGTAATTACCATAAAATGTTATACAATAAGTGACATCTCTATTTTAATTTTAATATTGGCGCACTGACTTTCGGACTTAGCTGACTATTACTATGCCTTTTTATATAACAATATTTAAGTCCAGTATAGCGCAGAGACTTTTCGGCATAATAAGGATTATGAAATTATTCATACCAGCAGTGCTTTGGTAAAATATATGAATAGGCTGTTTATTAGTAAATTCTTTAATGGGATTTTCACCACTTATTAGCTACATTTGCGCGCATTCAAATAGACTTGCATATTCAATCATGCTTTCTTTATTATCACGGCATGTGTAATAGACGTTACCACAATTTGTGCAATTTTTCGATTTAGCGCAAAACTTGTGGTCCTTGGCACTTCATATCAGAAATTTTGAGGGCCGCGCTAATAAAAACGTGGCAGTGCCTGCAGCTTCAATGCATCAATTTATCTTCCTTAAATGCATTTCCCTGATCCCTCATATTTATAAAAAAAATATCGTGTTAACAAATTTGTTTGCAGCAATACCTTGTCCATTGGGATTATTGTGACGGTCTAGTATATAATTGTCAAAAAACAGATGATATTATTCTAATATAGGTGAATATTACATATGATTATGCATGCAATCGCTCTTTAAAATCAGATTCTAAGATTTTATGCGCATTATCAAGCTGGGAGTTTACTAAACCAGTAATATTTGTATTTTTTCACCAGCTGAAAAAAAATTAATTTTGCCCTTCTTTCATTATCTTTTTCATATTTTCGTCTTTCAAACGATTCATTTTGTCAACTTGTTAGCGAGACATCTAAGAAAGCGTTTTGATTATTTGGCTCATATTTTACATTGCAAAACTGCTAATAGTACATGAATCAACAAACGTATCCAGTTAACCAATTACCTTACTTCGGATTTCAAAAATTATACTGGTATATTTTACGTGCCTCAGGTAACGTCTGGGGTAAAACCACTTCTTAAATTGTTTTTACATAATAACCAAGAGGCCAAAGTGGAGCCAAGGCCTAAACCATCTATCTATGTTTAGTTGACTGTTAAATTATAAATTTACATTGTAACATTACAGCGAAGATATTATTAAATGTTAAATTGTGATTTAATCTTATCGTAAATTTTTATGAAAAATTTAAAATTTGAGATTAACCAAATAGACACAATGAAAAAAATTGCACATTAAAATAATTCTCTTTAACATATAATTTAAAGTTCAATATAATTTTCGTATAATTAATGTTAAAATAAAATAATCGGCTTATTCAAAGCAAATTTCAACATGTTCATGCGACACACTTTCAAAATTGCATTCACGCTACATGATTTAACCCGTCCAAAATATACGTTATATACAGTAAATTAATTTTTTTAAATTATTTTGAATTACATGTATATATGATATGGATTTTTTAAATTAAACTGTATTATGAAGTAGTAATAAAACAGGTTTACAGAAAACAGTTGATATCATCTATTTTTTGAGCAGGAACTGAAATCTACAACAATATATGTTAGTTAATAAAAATCTATTTTTTAATGTACAGGGCGCTAAGCTTGATTAATAAATACATGTTTAAAAAAATTAAACGGGTTTTATTCAAATGGTGTATGGACACATTTTTTGTAGGTAGCTGATAGTGCAAATAACTGCTTCCGATTTCGCACAAAGAAATCCACTTGCTTAGGCGTTTGATTTTTTAAAAGTATTTTTTTCACTTTTGCAGAAACTTCTTCTCTTTGCCAAATTTGAATAGTTAATATTTTTTTAAATCGCTTCTTCAATAAATTGCCATTAATTCTCAAATGGCGCATTAAAATTCTACCGCGTTTGTATAACCAAACAATGTCGGACTGTTCGAGCGTTGGAAGCTTGTGTTTTAATTTAACTTTAGCATATGTTTAGTTGTATCAACAGACATCATTTGTGTATTAGGCATCCAAGAATTGACTGTTTTTATTTGAGTAATTATTATGATGATGTGACTCCTTTAATAAGTATAATAAGCCACAAGGTCTTTCGGTTTGGTGCGGTTTTGTGGCATCTTTGTCTTTCTTCATACTTCATCTTCGCTTAAAAACATAGCGGTATACCAGTTTTTAATGAAGATGTTTTGAACACGCCAGCTTTTGACTTTCAAATACTAAAAAACATATAGTAATTACTCTGTAGGAAAAATTTAATATCAAATATCCCCATTGAGAAATAGGGAAATGTTGTCGTATTAGATATATTTTATAGCCCATTTCTGCTTTCGGTATCTTTTCATTTTTTGATTGCTATCTCCCAAACTCAATCAAATTGTGAATAAAAAGGCATTCCGTCAGACTGAGGATTATTACACATGCCGGAAACTGAATATGATGATCCAATATACTTAAATCTTTAAGCATTTTATTTCCTACTGCGCCTTCATTTTCCATTATGAAAGTGGCATTAAATTTCCTCAGGTATGTATAGCAGTAAAATTTATTAAGTGTTTGTAGCTTAAGTGTTTCAATAAAAAGCTGGTATACATCAGCTAGCAGACTCCCTAACAGACTGCGTATCGCCACTTCATCGACTTGGGTGAAATATGAATCATTGAGTGTGAATTTAATATCTATAGTATATTCATCTGGTAGTCTACTCACTGAGCCACACCGCGGCACACAACACACAATGGTGGTTAAAGCACCAGATTCCAAAGCCCTGTCCGCGGCAAATTCTGGACAGTACTTTATAAGATCTTAATAAATACGAAACCGGTCTTTTGGATGAATTTCCTACATAATGGGTCTAGTGTTTATACCAAGATCTCAATCTAGATTGAAAGTAATTGTTAACATTTCTCGCGCAACCAATGTTCGTTTAATGATATAAAAGGGCTCTTTACTTGACGTATTGCTATTCGGAGAGAAAACTGGAATTCTAAATGAAGTGTATACATCCTTTTAATAAACTAGTGTATGGTGTCTTCGTGTGTGGGCTTCGTGCATTACCATGTGAATTTCAACCTTCGGTCCGAAGCAAAACTGCCCAGGATCGAGCACTGTCCGCGGCAAATTCTGACCAGTACGTGATGAGTTCCCAATAAAGACAAAACCTGTCTACTGAATGAATTGTCTTTTCTACAGTATACAATTCTTAGTTTATACTGTCAAATGCATGTTCTTAATAGGTCAGGTGTTCATATCAAGTTCGCAACCTGGAATGTTGTAAGTGAATGTGTTTTTGTTTGATGTACCATTCGTTACTGTAGGCTCCTTATTCGGTCTTGGCCAAACGTTAGAGTGATACTACATTCTTTCACCAGTTTTTAATAATCTCACTCTTATATATATCCTATTGCACAAAATACAATATTAGGTAAACAAGGAATTGAGGATCATTTCGATATAATTATTGATCCTTCTACGCGTGAGAAAATGTATTCATTAAATCGAGACATCACGGATAGGCGTGTAATCAAATTCATAGTTTTTGCTTATGCTCATTCCATATACGTTACATTAAATCAGCGTTCTTCTATTTGCGTATAGTCTATTGTATGTGGGGATGTGGGTATTTTCGTCGATACATGTGTGTACAAGAGAATGGATATTAAGACCAGATATTGTAACAGACAAGAAACCATACTTACTGGCGATCCATCAGTAGGAGCCGGTATTATGCCCTTTAATCACTGTATATTTCGGTAAAGTATGTGAGATAATAGGTCGGCACAATCGCCTAGACGAAGGTGTAAACCTGCAGTATTGAAACTAACATCATATAAAGTCTCGACAATGCGACTTCTACGCTAACTCACACCATATAATATGTATATCGAGTCTGTAAAGGATGCTAACAATATGGCTATTGTGTCAATAACCGATATCAACATTTTAGTACTGAAAAGGTACATGGTACTAACACAATGGTTGCCGAGTCGGTACATGTTTGTTGAAGTCGCATTGTCGAGACTTCATATGATGTTAGCTTCACTACTGCAGGTTTGCACATTCGTCTAGGAGATTGTACCGTCCTATTATCCCACAATCTTTACCCAAATATATAGTGGTTAAAAGGCATAATACCGGCTCCTACTAATGAGTCGTCAGTAAGCACCAAACGAATGTGCATGAGATTATACTTTCCGTTCATGCTGCCTTTGGCTTATCCTTCTGGTCACAACTGAACTAATTTGTTACTAGGTTCGCAACACCTAATACATACTTGCATATATATTAGTTCATCGCAACAAACAATATTTAACTGTTATAAGAAACAATACTTTAGGAAGTATAACAAATATAAATCGATCTCTCTTGAATGAGGATTCCACATTTATCACAAAAATTGTAACCGGAAAAATAAGTATGTGTATGACTGCAAATTGATTGTAGTGTGTGACAGGGACAGCACAGTGTTATGATTTCTAAATTCAGAATTAAATGTTCCTCTGTTTAAGCTTTGTCCGAGCCCCGTCAGAACTAGATTCTTGAGAGTAATTGTCGTGTCTCCAAAAATTTTGAAACTGGTCTCCTTGATGAATTTTCATTCGTACCTTTTGCAATATTTAATTTCTACTAACAATATATCTTTTATCTTTTGGACGATTTTGTTTCGAAATGAAGTAAGCATATTAACAAATGTACTTCGAAATAAAGATTACATCGAATTTCATCATCACTGCATTCGAATTAGTTCAGTTAAAATACCCCAGTCAATATTTTTGTAACATTTCTATATTTTAGCAACGGTCTTTCTAGTTGTTTGTGATTAATTCGTTAAGGATTTGCCAGTTTGCCTTCTGGGTCTTTAAAGTGTGTTATGCTGGATTCTCATTAGATAGCTAATTAGTGCCTGCGACTTTTAGACGTATATATTGTTCGATTTTCTTTCAACTAGACGTGTCGTTTTCTGTGTGTTCAAAGTGTTTTTAAGTTATACTAAATTTTTTATTGTAAGGATTCGGGCTCCAAAACTTATAAAATTAATTTAGAATGCTTAGAAACTTCCATGATAACTTATTCCCAATCCAGTTAAATAATAAATAACATTGATCTTATGGATAATTCAGTTTAGCTTAATTGCTGAATATTATTTCATATTTTGTGGATTCGTGTACAGTTGAATACCATCGTATTTTAGTGGATCAATTGTAAATTCATTAGAAATAGCATTCAAGTTAAATAAAGCGCCGCAATAATATTTGAAAAATGACAACTGCGAAATCTTTCTTTTATAGTATTAAAACAGACGCAAGCTTGTTTCTTTATATTAAAGAGCTTATTAATATTCACAGAGGCATACTACCATAACTCAGTCAGAAAAATTGACAAATATTCCCCTTTTAAAAATTAATATTAATTTGAGTAAAGAAGAAAGTTCATGCACGGAACTGCCATCGTTAAATTTTATCTCAACAGCAAGTTACCTTTTAAAATTAAATTAGTGCTCAAAGGTCTAGTTTAAGTTTGATTTATTTAATTAATGCAACATATTGAATTCTAGTAAGATAGCGATTAACGTCCTTAAAATTCTTCACACACCAAAATACGCAGAAAAGTTTTACTTGCAATTTAAACATTACATTAATATCTAAGTTAGACAATGAGTTACACACACATATATATATATATATATATATATATATATATATATATCGAGACTACTAAACTTCACTTTACAACCTTTCATTTATATATATATATATATATATATATATATATATATATATATATATATATATCCTGTTTTTTCATTTCATTAGGCGGGTGGCAACAAATCTGGCACGTTTTTAATTCTATTTCATGTTTGGGCTGATTAGTAAGTGTATATGCGTAGGTGTCTGTTTTTTTGCATGTTTCAATGTAAATGTCTTTCTTGTTGTAATAAAAAGTGATGTCTGAGATCTGGTCATACTTGTATTGATGGCTTGAGAGTTAAACAACTGTTCGCATTGTTGGCTGTTACGTGTAAGAATGTTATTTTCAAGAGTGTAGTCTTTCATTTCCCATTGATCCGCAAGATTATTTTCTCCAATTGGTTAGAGCCCAAGTGTTGAATGCTCATATTATTTTGAAATTTCTGTCTCCTTAAAGCCAGTTGTTTTTCCCTTCAGTTTGTTGCCAATTCGATCGAATATTTGTTGAGTCTGGTCGAAGGGACGTTTTGTCTTTCCTGGATGCAAGTAGACTGTTGTTGGAATTTGTGTTTGGTAGCCAGTCTATGAGAATATTATGTTGATAAAACCTTTGGATATTTAGGCCAGGTGTGTGTTATTTTATATAAAGGACTTTATAAATATACAATAATTTTTATGATTTTGCATTATGTAGAATTAAGAAATTGGTCAAATTGACTGGGTGCCCCGTTTCGAATATATGATTGGAAATGGCTGATTTTTCTGACGGTGCCATCATCATCATATCCAGCCATAAGATTTACGACAGAGAAAGAGAGAGAGCCAGAGAGAAAAGGAATACCTTGCTACTATGAGTAAATTTATCAGGATAACTCACAGAAATGAGTCAAACTAAACCTCCCCACAACACCATTATGGCCAAGTTAGCATTCGGGCAAGGCAACATCAGCAATACCAAGTAAATACGGTGTCAAGACTTTTTAATCGATTTCTGCGGTAAATGTTACCGGATTCTGTTAATCAATTGCTTCCTCGTACGTCCAAAATATGTGCTACCGCACGTATATGAGAATTTGTAGATTATGAATGATTTGCAGAGAAATAGAAGTAAAACCGTGTCAGATTTCTTGTCACACACATAATCAAATGAAAACACAGGACGAATATATATAAAAGATTGCAAAGTGAAGTTAAGTAGCTTCAAAATAAATGGCCATTATTCACTTTGTTATTTATGTATATTTTTTTCCTAATTATATATATATATATATATATATATATATATATATATATATATATATATATATATGAAGTTTCCGTTCTTTGTTGCGCATTGAAATCATCTCATATAATGTATCCGTGATTTTCTTTCATGACTGGTAGATTTGTACTATCAGTTCCGTAAAGATCCAATTGATCCAAGTACGTGTTGTGTACGTCTTCGTGGTAGATGGGTGTAGATAAGTCATATCACTACAAAGGCTTCCACATCATTCGTACTAACCACTGAAAAGGAGGTACGCTCTAATTTTGGTTGTTGGTGACGTTTCGGTACCCAATAACACAAAAGGCTTCTCATATCACACAGTACAGTGCGCAGACCACTAGATTTATGCAAATTTGCTTAAATCTGGTAGTGTGAGCGTTGTAATGTGTTTTATGGTATCCAGATAATGTTACTGTAAAAGAGGTGCAGAAACGTCGACAGACATCCAAAATTGAAGCATAGTTCATTTCCAGCGATTGGTACGAATGGTATAGAAGCCCTCGGAGTAAGGTGACATATTAGCACACAACCCCACGAAAACGAACTAAATGTGTATTTTTAAATGTGAATCAATCGAGTTTTTGCGGAATTGATAGTGCAAATCTACCAATTACGAAAAAAATCGTGGATACGTTATATATATATATATATATATATATATATATATATATATATATATATATAGAATATTTGTTAACTTAAACCAACAAATTCGGTTTAGATGAAATCCATTGAAAGGTGTTTAAGACAAAAATTATTAATATATTTTTGCTTTTTTGTTTATTGAACAGGCAAACTATGGATTATACGAAAGCCTGTTCAGCATATTTGGTTATTTGTTTCATGGTAAATCTTTTCGAACTCCAAATCATTTTGGTCTTCGTTTTCTAATTATTTGTTGGTGGCTGTTTTGCATTATGTTCTTCGTCATGTATTTGGCAAACTTCGGAGCTATTCGTATAACGAGAAAAATGAAGTTTGCCAGCGCTGATTCACGTGTAAGTGATGGAATTTAAAGCATTATATTTTACATATTGCCTATAAAGAAAGGGACATTATTTTAACCTCGCGATAGGGAAGAGCTAATAAAATAATCACATTTAATGCATGTACTTTCAAAAGAAATTTAACGTTTAATTTGGCAAACTTTAGCGTTTCGCGCCATAAAAATTGCTACTTTTATCAAAATCTACGCTTTTTTAAAGGTTGTATTTCGAATTCAATACTATTTCATAATTAAACTAAATAATATCTTTAATGGGTATTGTGCCTTCTTTCTTATTCAGAATTTCATTCATTTTAGCTGCAATTCTATTTTTATTAAACACTTTTCCTTTTTATTTTTGTAGAAAATTTTTAATACTCTTTAAGTAAATTCTTAAGGATTACGTGTATTTGTGAGACTCTGCAACGCGTAAGAAATTAGCAAAATAGAAAATGTCATTTACAGGATCCGTACCGTATTCACTGTTGAGTTGAATTAGCAGAATATAATAAATTATACTATCCTGATTCAGAGCAAAGCTAAAAATTTCTTTTAGATATTTTGAGCGCGTCAACAATGTGTAAGAGTGGAGCAAACATAAACCTCAGGTTAATCGTCAAAACAAGCAATGATGTCATATGTATCTGGCTAGTGTGAAATGAAGTGTGTATTCGCGATGCAGTGATCACTTCTTAATCTTGACCACAAATCAGAAGTCATCATTATATTGGAAGTATGCTCCAAGACTGTGTGATATCGACTGTGGCATGCTACTTCAACTTTAGATTCCTAAAAGTAAAGAAAATAAAATTCACCGCGAACTCTGTCATGTAGTGTAATAACTGCAAAATAGAGTTGGAAACCAGTTTGGAAACCGGTTTACAATCTGTTTGTAAATTATTTTTTTTCAAACTAAATCTACTAAATTATAATTGCCATTCTGAGAGAAATGCCACATTCAATATACCGCACATTCCGGGCACGACTTCTTCTCTTTTTATGAGAATGTTACCATGCGCTTGATCAAATTACTCATTACCAGTCATATTTTTTATTAATAAGTTCGCCTATCCTCGTAAATTTCAAATCTGGACAGTATGTTTTAGTGAATACTTATTTATTGTGCTGTTGTTTATGCATATAATTGCTATAATCCAGTTATTTCATCGGAACAGTTGCTCTTGATTTGCGTGCTTTCAAATATGAGACACTGCTTCCTTCTTTAAATTAAATTTTCCAGCTTGAAGTAATCACTAATCCAATTGTATTTAACCAGTCGTCGAACAACATAACAAAACTAGTGCCAGCTGCAAGGCACTGACGCATTTCGAACTTCCATGATCAACATTAGAGCACGACGACAAACCGACTATCGAGGATAAGGCTGCATTGAATATATATGGAAATCAAAGCTAGATATGCGGCTCTTACATCTAGAAGTCTCGCATACATTGTACTTGACTGAAGATGTCGGCTACACAATTTCTATGCAGTCACGAACATTAACTGTTTGTAGCTAACGCCACATATACATACATAGGCAATATAATTTCACTAATATTGATTGCGCGAGTGGTGGTAACAATTCATTAAATCATGTTTGCGAGCCTGTAGTAAACACCAAACCCATTGTATTTAACCAGTTGTCCAACAACATATCAAAACTACCGCCAATCGCAACGCACTGACGGGTACCGACCTTCCATGATCATCATCAGAGTACGACGGCAAACTGACTATCGAGGATCAGACCGCATTGAATATATATGGAAATCAAATTTAGATATGCGGCTCTCACCTCTAGCAGTCTCGCATACATTGAACTTGACTGGAAATGTCGGCTACACAATTTCTATGCAGTCACGAATATTAAATGCATTTAAATACAATGGGATTGGTGTTTACTTTAAGCTCGCAAACTTGATTTAAAGAATTGTTACCACCACCCGCGCAATCAATTACTGTTAAATTGTATTGCTTATATATGTATATGTGGCGAAAGCTATAAACAGTTAATGTTCGTGACTGCATAGAAATTGTGCAGCCGACATTTCCAGTCAAGTTCAATGTGTACGAGACTGTCAGAGGTGAGAGCCGCATATCTAAATTTGATTTCCATATATATTCAATGCGGTATGATCCTCGATAGTTAGTTTGCCGTCGTACTCTGATGATGATCATGGAAGGTCGAAACGCATTAGTGCCTTGCGGCTGGTGGTAGTTTAGTTATGTTGCTCGACGATTGGTTAAATAAAATAGAATTGGTGTTTACTTCAAGCTCGCAGACTTGAATTAAGGAAATGTTACCACCACCCGCGCAATCAATTGTTAATAAATTGTATTGCCTATGAGACACTGCTTGTAATGAATTCTTTCCTGATTCCGTATACCCGGTAAAAAGGTATGGCGCTCACAGCAGAATCGTGGCTATGTCTAATTCCAATATAACTTTATTTTCCTATTAGGAAGACAACGCGCATTGTACAAAGGGAGTAAAGCTTATTTTAGAATAATTTTCATTTCATCAAACCAAAATATATTGAATGAACTGACCAGCACAAAAATTAAGCTATAAGTTGACAAAACATGGTTTGCAATAGTAACGAACTTTTCGAGCCCCGTCTGCGGCCAAATTCAGGGCAGTACTCTAAAAAAGGTATTTTGGAGTCAGAGGAGTTTATTAACTGCGCCAAACGTGGAATATACTGCGCGAAATTTTAAATCTCATAAAAATTTACATTTATGGTTAACATTCCCTTCAGGTGGAAACTTAATGGATTATCTTAAGGATTGAAATTGTAACTAACCACAACGTATCTCTCATTATACAACAGAAGCCATTCTTCTTGTCGGTGTTACATTGATTTTACGTATAATAACCGTTTTTGCATATATATATATATATATATATATATATATATATATATATATATATATATATATGACAGCCCGTCAGCATCTTGTACGTAACAAAAACAAAGTTTTCTAGTATTGTAGCTTCTTGATAAAACCCACAACATATTTCAAGTTAGTTCCGAGAAATTATATATTGAGTAATATTATGCAGAGCTTGTTATCCAGAAAATTTTTAAAATGATTCTCCACAATTATGAGTTGTTTTTTCCATAAAAATTAAAACTTGTTTAATATAAACGTGCTCGCATTTATTTTAAAATAGTTAACATGCAAAAGTAAAGAATTAAAACAAACGAAAGATACTGTTCTGGAAAAATGATCCAATTTACGAAAATGGAGTTTTTTCTTTATATTAAATTATCAGCATCTATAAATACAGGAATATATGTTTCCCTAAATAGGACCACAGTAACATGATAATCAATAGAGTACGTCTAAATAGACTTGAAAATCAAGTACCGATTGAATTAACTTTGTTCAATTTATCGTGATTCTTAATTTATTAAGTATTCGAATAAATGAAAGCCTTATATTCAAATTTAAAAATCCGGTTTTATTTTAGGGAAACTCTCTGGATCACTGAAAGGAAATCAATTCGATAATCTTCAAGAACTTACCTCTTTTCTTTACCGACCATTCCTAATGACGCTGAACTTCTAGCAGAAACCCTAACTGTCAAAACAACAGTAATAAGTGCAACTTGTTCAAGTCTGCGAAGCCAACCGTTAATGTACTTTAAATTGAGGCTACACTTATCGACGCCTAAGTTAAGGTTTTATTTATCTTGACATACTGCCTCATTTTTATTTGTTGTATTTTTATTCACATTCCCGCTATCG
The DNA here is from genome assembly GCA_029291075.1 of Eudiplozoon nipponicum. Taxonomy (NCBI): domain Eukaryota; kingdom Metazoa; phylum Platyhelminthes; class Monogenea; order Mazocraeidea; family Diplozoidae; genus Eudiplozoon; species Eudiplozoon nipponicum. Next base: position 32,838 of record JAQBSW010005334.1, on the reverse strand, counting down.
AATTACTCTTGAGCTACTTAATTTGGTAAAAAGGCAGATGCAATATTTCGGTCATCAATTCCACGCACTCGAATCACGTGAAAATCATCTACACGAGGAACAATCGTGTAAATATAAAAAAATCTACGTTTGAGAGTTGATATATTCACAATTCTGATTGTATTTAACCAGCTATACAAGAATGCAAAACTACAGTTGATGGCACGCACTGATATATGTCGACGTTTGAAGAAATTTTTCAGAACACACTGGCAAACTGACATGCGGATATGAACCCAAAATTCATATGACAGTCAGGCATACGGTTCTAACTCAAAGTAAATATGTATACAAGATACTTGCCTGGATATGTCGGTAACACAATTTCTAATTAATTCCACGCATAACATTTTAACAAGTGTGGTGATAACAATTCATTGAATCAGGTTTGTGAGCTTCAGTTTCGCCGGTATTTACCGTCGGGCTTGGATAATAATTATAGAAAGTCGAAACGCGATAGTACGTGTAATTGATGGTATTTTGCTTTGTTGTTCGATTGGTTAGATACAATGGTATTAGTGCTAATCTCATGCTCGTAAACTTGAATTAAAGCATTTTTATCTTCACCTGCGAAATCAGTGATTGTTTAAACATGGTAATTTTCTTTGAAAAGACGGAATACTGAGCCCAGATACGCAACAATCCCATACGCAATTAGTAACCAAATATCATAAAACGAGAGAACATGTGCATTGAGAAAATAAATAACATTGCTCACACACCTCAAAAAACTAAGAATAAAAATAAATTAAATGAAACAAATCTCAATAAAATAAAAGTCGTTATTTAAATTCTCGTTAAAAGCTTGGTATAATTACCAATCCCGTTGTGTATGAATTTTTCAGTACAAAATAAGCATTGCATAGATTACTAAAGGTAAATCAACTGGTTGACTGGTTATGTCATTTTTGGGATTTTTCGAGCATTGTCCAGAATGTTGCCACAGTCAGGGCTCGAAACCTACGTCATTTTAGCAAACAATGTTTAATGAATTTATAATTTAGTTTTTGTGTAGATCGGTTTATTATATATATTTGGGCTTTATTAAATGAGAAATATTCGAAAATAGTTTTAACTACCTCTCTGCAATGTTCGATTTCTTCGTAATAGGCAATAGTTTATATATATATATATATATATATATATATATATATATATAAACTTATAAATACTTCTGTCAGATCAATGGTTTAGCTATTGGAAGCTGCATAGCACCATTTCTGGAAGATGCATACATGCACATTCTTGAACAAACGAGCCTCAACATTATAGTTTTTCAGTGATTGGCCATTATCCACTTTGTTATTAATGTGTTTTTTCTTCCCAATAAGAACCATACTATGTATATATAGTATATATATATATATATATATATATATATATATATATATATATATATATATATATATATATATATATATACAGAGCAATAAAATCAAGAAAAATGTAAACATGGAGAGAGTGTGAAATAAGGGAACAACCAATCAATTGCGTACGTCATTTCCAATTAAAGATCAAAGCTTAATCATGCTTTTCTGACTGCATATATCCGGTATATATATATATATATATATATATATATATATATATATATATATATATATATATACTAGTTGATATTTATGACAAAATGTTTTAGAATAAACATGTTGAATGTTTTAACTAAACATTTCATTATGTTGCAAAGTAAATTTATGAACTTAATCAAATTTTCACCTAACTGAGATCTCGTCAAATAATTGCTAGAATAAACTACACCCGGAGCTCAAATCGGATACTTTTTTATTTGGAGTCTTATGTCGTCCATTGAGACACTCTGCCGAACACTACGTTCAATTTTTAGGTATTGATAAACTTAATTTCTTTTTTAAACCCGATTTTCACTTGGAGCTTATATGTTATCGCATTAAACACAAAGATCAATCAATCCAACCGCAATCTGTTATAAGAAAGCATCATACCATCTCGGACAGCGTTGCTGAATTTAAATGTTCTTTTTAAATTGTTATTTATATGATATATGTTGGCAGTATGAGCTAAACACTGTATAGAGTAGTGAAATATACCGGTTTCTTCTTAATTCGGAACTCGTCACGTACTTACCTGATCAGCGTTATGATTAACACAGGCTGAATTTAATTTGTTTTGTTTCTTGAAAATAATTCGTCGTCCTTTGTCGAATGTCCTCTTCTGCTAAACCATTATCACAAGTTTCAAAAACAAACTAATGAAGCAAGTTTTTTTTAATGTGATGATGGGTGAACTAAAGAAAACAACCACCAACGGATGTCAAAATATTTTACATAATTAAAAAAACTTAAATTCAGTCTGTGTTAGTCATAAGACAGATCAGGTAATTTTGATTAATGTAGTTTAGCCAAGTACTTAACATAAGTTCCGCCACCGGATCTCATACGGAAATAATATCCATTCAGCTTCTAATTAATGAATCATTTATAATTTAGCAACAATGAACAGGCATACATCGCATGGATGACGGTAAATTTATTTGTGAATATCATTGACAAAGTGTTGACAATGTTTTTTCGTTGACGTTTAACTACAAAAAATTCATCTGAATAATGCAGCAATTGACGGGTTACGAAAAACTGTATGCAGCACCTATATTCAGCAAAAGCCTAAACCAATCTGTACAAAAGTCACAAGACCATAGACAAGAGACTGATGTGTCGCAAGCAAGAAAAAAAGGCTGGACAGTTTCAATAAACCATGCACACCCGGGCAATGCAGATCCAAAATAAGGAATTAATCAAAAATATAAAAACCAAAAGAAAATGTACACATTTTGCTCAAACAAGTAATATGCCTCGATATGAACACCTGACCCATCAATTACTTACATATGTCAGTATAAACTAAGAATTGTATAGTGTAGAAAAGGCAATTCATTCAGTAGACGGGTTTCGTCCTTTTTGGGCACTCATTACGTACTGGCAGAATTTTTCGCAGACAGGGCTAGAACCTGGGCACGTCTATTTCGTAATATGGTACTCTATCCACTGAGCCACCCTGTCGTACACTACACTACACTACACACAATTGACAGTTATATACTAATTAATGTAACTTGGTTAGTCTATTTTTACTTTAGGTGGAGCTCTTATGGCATCCATTTAAACCAAAAGTGCAAACTAACCATCCCAAATCTGTCATTACTGAACAGACACGACACTACATTAGAAGTGGCATTGAAATGAACAATTTTTATAATTAAACGAACATTGGTTGTGCGGGCAGTTATTATAATCAAGGTTCGTTCTTGATAAAAGCACCTGATCCATTAAATACTTAAATAAGTCAGTATAAACTAAGAATTGTATAGGGTAGAAAAGGCAATTCATCCAGTAGACCGGTTTCGTCCTTATTGGGTACTCATCATGTACTGGCCAGAAATTGCCGCGGACAGGTTTCGAAACAGAAACGTATGCATCGGAATCTGGTGCTCTAACCATTGAGCCACCCTGCCGCACACTACACTATACATAGTTTTCAGTCATATACTAACTAATGTAACGTGGTCAGTGTGGCAGGGTGGCTCAGTCGTTAGAGCACCAGATTACGAAGCAGACGTGCCCAGGTTCTGGCCCTGTCCGGGGTATTTTATGGTCAGTACATGATGAGTTCCCAATAAAAAACTGGTCTACTGGATGAATGATCTTTTCTACGTTATGCAATTCTTAGTTTCTACTGACATATTTAAGTAATTAATGGGTCAGGTGCTTATATGAAGACCGCAACCTTGATTATAATAATGGTTATCATCGACCGCGCAACGAATGTTCGTTTGATACTGGAAAAATAATAGCTATTAATGCACGTTATTCCATTGATTGCGGTTTTTTCTAATATTTAAAAAAAGTTGTGAATCTACTTACAGTCACTATGTGTATATAACACGATTCGTGTTAATATGCTTGTTTCGAAATTGTTTTATTGAAGATGGAATTAACAGATGTAATCTTCTCTCTCATTGATGAGGGAATTTTATTTAAATTTTATCTCGTATAAAGGAAATTTAATAGTTTGGTACATAATTAAAATAGATGGGCGCATTAAAGAACCCGCATATATTCTAAAATATATACTCTTTTAACATATCATTCTCACTGAAGATGACATGGCCCAAAATTGAAAATAGTTGAAAAACTTAATTAAATTTACATGTCTTATATGTGTTTAGATGTAGCTTAATAACGGGTTTATAAAAACAAAATGACAATGCTTATTGTTACATTTATATGCACGTTGACTAATGTATTTTGCATTTATTTTAAGTCTCATCTAGCCGATTACAAAAGTTTTGTTGAAGTTGTTCAAGGCACACCAACTTTTATGAATCTAAATCTTTCAACTAACGCAGTAGTTCAAAACCTTCGCATATTGATTCGTTATTTAAAAGAGGACGCAGTTTTGAATAATGTTAATGACGCAATATTCAGAGTAGAAAATAACAACACGGTTCTGTTTACAGACAGCTTTACGGGCGACTACTTTTCCTGGCAAAATTGTTGGACAACATTCGGTGAATATGATGATGACAGCTTTGTTATGGTTTTTCCAAAGCGAAGTGGCCTGGCATCCCATGTCAACCAGGTGGTGAAAATTTTTCTACAAAGCGGAAAATTGGAAATACTGAAACAATCGTAAGTGCAAAATTTTTTTCGCTCAACCTAAAATAATGCATTTCGAAATGAAGATAACAATTTACTGCTGATATGATAGTTTAGCTTATTACTACATCAAAATTACAATAAGGAAATTGATTCAAATCTCCACATTATTTGCAACTGTTCAGATTAAAGCTAGCACAGTAAAGTACAATTTATATAATGTGTTGTAAATTCTACGAATATCTAGTTAAAGTATGTTTACATTAATGTATATGTTTGATGAGACATTATCTCAACAAAATAAATTCGTATCACCTGAAAGGTGAAAACCGTATGAAAAATTAAACTTTTTCAATCTAGAAAATATTTTCTTATATATAAATGGCATAAAAATAATTTTTTGCTTTTTTTTACATGAGGTAGATTTTCTAGCGTCTACGGACATGTTAAGAATCAACGTCAAATTGATAATGTACATCTGATAAAATTTGTGGCTCTGTTTGAAATGAATAAACGGTTTAAATTACTGACCAGATAGTTAAACTTGTGAAATTCCTGCTATTAGTTCGCCGAAATTGGTTTTAACCTTATTCTAACCTTATAAAAATGCCTTATTTTTGTGCATTTATTTTATCAACTAAAGCTGTAGTAAAGATAACAATAAATTGAATCTTTTTTGAAATTGCATCATTTACCAGTAAAGGAATCATTTCATTTGAGTTAATTAGCATATTTTCTATGTTACACTTTCAGCGTGAGTTTACACATTATATTTATTTGCGTCACACCTACTTGTGACTGAAAGTATTTTTGATTGGCTTAAAGAAATGTTACCAACACCCGCGCAATCATTGCTTGTTTAATTGTTATGCTAGAAAGTTGTTCTGTCATCCTTAAAGCCATTTTTCTAATAAAGGAAACAAAATTATATTCTTAAATTTGTTTTACTTAATGATAATGTTAATGATGACACATTTTATATCAAAGTTCTGCTGACTTCTCGGTGAATAATACGAGTTGCTACCGGAGTTCTGCAACCACATCTGCAAGTAATACACCAGAAGACAAAATGTACCAATTCATGAGTCATTGTTACCGGAACTTAAAATGTAACTCACAAAATAACGACCCTTTATATCTATTTTACACATCACTCTTGATTACCATTATTCTCAACATCAATATCGATTCCCGAAAGCAATTTACGCTAATATAGCGAAATATCAATAATAAACAGTTAAATAGCGAAGCAAGATCGCCTTAAATACACCATATATGTATTTTGTTGCAAGCCAAATATTTAAATACAATAATTTAATTAAATAAATTTGAAACGCCACTCTCTCTCTCTCAAATTTATTCTAGCCGTCTGTGAGACCTAAATAATTAAGAAATTATTCAAATAAAAGAGCCGAAAATTAAAAAAATTATAGTCCAAATTCAAATGCGTATAGCGTGGTAGCAAAAAATAAAGAAATAAGTTCAAAGAACTAGATTATTTTCGATCTAATAAAATAGCGCGCAGATATCTTTACATTATCAAAAGTCAAACCGGAGAATAGTTAAATTTATAAAAGAATTCTTCTTTCACAATTTTTGTTTTGTTTCCAAATTAATGATTTAATTAGATAAAATCAAACATCTTATCCATAATTTATCCTAAATTTTAAACAGAAAAGCATACCAAAAACGTTACTAACACAATTACTGCCTTGTTCGGCTTACTAATTCATGAACTATATTTAATAATAAACCTAGATATATACACATAATATGATGATAATCTAACCATTAATTCAGTGCTACCCATTATTAACCAGATAATTTTAACAAATAAATTTTAATTCTAGTAATTTTATTATTTATACTGTTGAGCCTCTATGCTAATCTACCTTCGATTTACTTCCATTTGCTAATCTTACAATTCGTGACTACAGTATTTTCACTTCCTACTTTAGATCTGCGATTATCTGTACCTCTGCCATGCATCCACCTTCTAAAATAATGAATTACGCACTTTATTCAACCTCCCTAAGGCGACTGCCAAGACCTCTTTAGGTTGTTTATGAAGACAGTATTTTATTCCGCGTCCTTTCTCTCCTCGAGTCGCTTTACAGAGGATTGTCAATGCAAAGCAATACTTGATGACTTATGATTTATGATTTAAAGCCGTCTACATGGTATGCTTGATCCTCAAAATTTTTTAGCCAAAGCAGTTTTTTAATAGTCGGATAAATGCCTATACACAGTAAATTAAACTGGAGTTTGCTGCGTTTAGTTCGAAATTTGCTTCGATTATGATCAGGCAGAATAACAAGCAAAGTTCGGCAAATAAATTTAATATAGACAAAAATCTTTTGCTTACACACTATTTACCTCTTCCTAAATTTGTTCCAGAATAACAGCTTCCTCAATAAAAAAGAAAATATAGTTTACAAGTCTTATATAGAGCCTTTATTGTTCAATTGCATTTTGCTCGCTAGTTTCTGATGTATATTGAGACTGATGAAGGCAATCGATAAGTTTAGCCGAAATATTTCGAAAAAAGAAAACTATATGAACAATGAAAGCTGTGCTAATCAAAACGCGGATCAGGTAATTTAAATTAATCCAGGTTCGCAAAAACAATCTTCATTCAAGAAACATTTAGCATGGAATTATAGCTGCAACGCCATTAAATGGTATAACAAATATACACTGGTGAATCAACTACTCGTGAGGCAAGTGTCAAATATTTCCTTTTTAAGTATTTGTTTAAAACATGATGTTATTCCTAATTTTTTTCGTTTTAAATCAAATTTTAAATTAAATGCTTATGGCATGTCTCTTAAGCATGACTTTTGTTTAAATATTATAAGAAATTTGCATCGTGATTTATTTAAACGTAAAATTATGCTCATTAAGGAGAAAACTAAATTGAGATCGATGTTAACTTCTCTTTTTCACGCAGATGATTTTAAATGCATTGAGGATTTCAGTGATAAAGCCCGAAAAAGAGGAATAAAGAAGTAAGAATTAGCTATGATTAGAATAAAAAAATAATTCGATTTCTTAGAACATACCTTGCTAAACTCATATCATTTGGTTAAAATTGTTAATAAATATGTACTAGATGAAAAGTGTAGATTAGTAGGCCTAGACGTAGTATCTATGTACACTAATATACCGGTACCTGAGGCTCTGGATTGTTTTTGAGGTTTTCTAGTTAATCACCCCTTAATATTAGAAGAGAGAAAAATGACGATTGGACACGTCATGGAGATGATGTGTATTCACATGTCCTCCACTTATTTTAAATTTCGGAAAGAATTTTATGAACAAATTCGAGGCGTTACAATGAGACAACCTTTGTCGGTCCCAATAGCTAATATCTTTATGCATTATTTGGAAAATAATCTGTTGGACAAGACTTCACTGAAACCAAAATTTTACCAACGTTTCTTGGATGATATATTAATGATTTGGAACTATGATGATAATGAAATGGTAAATTTCTTAAATTTAGCTAATCGAATGAGCGAACTACAATTTACCTTAGTAAGGGAATCATAATGGTGAATTATCATTTTTGGATGTCAAATTAATTAGAAATGGTCAGAAATTAGGAAGAGATATTTATAAGAAGGATACTTATTCAGGAATCCTTCTTAATTTCAAATCCAATCACCGGTATAGTATGGAAGTTGGTATTTTAAAGTCATTAACATTAAAATGTCTTAACTTAACAGATATAAAGCATAGCCAGTTAAAATTAGGTTGACTACGCAATATATTCAAGGCTAATGGTTACCCTCCTCATTTAATAGATGCAACAATGAGGGACGTCGTGAAAAAAATTTAATCCTATTTTTGAGGTACATCAAAACGGATAAGGAGAAGGAAGAGCGGAAAGTCATGGTTTTACCGGACTCTATATTAAGTAGGAAAATGAAATCATTAGCTTTAAAATAAAATATAATGATCGTTTGAAAACTGTCCCTTACACTAGGCACTATACTCCCTAACTAAAAAGAAACATCAGGAGTGTATGAGATCACATGCAATGATTGTAATCTCAAGTATGTTGGTGAGACCATGCGCACAATAAAAGTAAGAAGAGATGAATATAAAACTGCGTGTAAGTATGAACATATTGTTAAATCTGATCTTGCTCGCATTATAGTGGAGACTGGGCATAATATCAAACAGGAGGAATGCAAACGCATAGCAATATGTAGTCGTAATAGGGTGATGAGATTGGTTAGAGAATCTATCGAAATTAAATCTAGTGAATGAATGAAACAACTGTTGAAAATCGTTAGGTTTGATTTGGAATACAGCATTAGCTAATGGCAGGAATAGCCGATTGCATGAATTGGAAACCGAAGCTAGCTCCAGTAAAAGATTAAGAACATTGGATTAAGATTGACTAATTAGTGGACTTATTGTTCAAGTATTTAATAATCATTAATTATGAATATAGTCTTTCTAAATTTCATCTCTAACTACTCGTTTGATTTTAAAACTCTTAGTGATTTGAACTCTTATTTTGTGTCCTGCACTCCCACCCAACCTATTGAGATTATTCCAATAATACAATATTTAGAAGTAATAATTTGTCCGATACGTGCAAAGTGTAAATAATTGTCTATTGACTGCAGTTTCATTTATATGTACGTACATGTGTATCAATTATATTTTAACGAAGTTTTTTTAGTTATGTAAAACACATCCATATGCACATGCGTGGCGTGCGCCTATTTAATGGTATGAAAATAACTGTTTTTAACTAGTCTATCTTGAGCGCAACCCAAGTGCTTTGAATTGAAATTTAAAATGTGCATTGGTTTTCTGACTTCTAGTTTTATCCCTCATGGTATGTTTTTATGACGAGTGTTCCTGAATTATTGGTCTCGCCCCATCAGAAAGTGTGAGGGTAACATCAGTTACGTCATTTTACATTGAGTGTATAAAACGAATAGTTAACGCATGCAATTGATAAATTTTTATTCAGCCACTCTAGTTTGAATTAGTTAGATGGAAATAACAGTTATTAAAATGCACACCTACACATGTGACACGCGAATATCTAATGTAATGTCAGTCTGAAGGATAAATATTATGGCTAGAGGAAATAACGCACTTGCTTCATTAATTTCGTTTGTTAAACTTGGGAGGCATATTACGGCTGATGAAGGCTATCGAAAAGTTTAGCCAAAATATTTCGAAAAAAGAAAACTACTGGAACAATCAAAGCTGCGTTAGTTAAAACGCAGATCAGGTAAAGACTGATAAGTTTTCGTAATATATGTTGTTCTTCGTTGAAGTATTGCTAAAATATTTCATAAATTGTACTGAAGTTGTGGATTGGCTATCTATTTGAATGTGGCGTAAAATCAAATTAAACAAAATTATTGTCCCAATTTAGTACGAGTATTCGTTCCGAAATTTGATGTTCGTGACGGCGTAGAAATTGTACAGCCCACATTTCCAGTCAAGTACAATGTATGCGGGATTACTAGAGGTGAGAGCCGCATATCTAATTTTGCTTTGCCGATCCTCTTAGGTTTGTTTGCCGTCGTACTCTAACGATGATCATGCAATGACGAAACGCGTCAGTACATGTTACTGACGGTAGTTTGTCTATGGTGTTTGACGACTGATTAAATGTTCACCTCAAGCGCACAAACTTGATTCAAACAATTGTTACCACCAACCGCTCAATCTACTGGTTGGACATTTTGTCATAGCACTTTCAAACAATTTTTCATCGTAATCCTCGACATATTAATATATGACAAAACTATACCAATTGGGAAAGTAACATTGAATAAAATTTAAATTTCCAGATTTTGTTATCAATAGAATATTCCATAATTAAACAAACGCCATTGTTTAAATGGACTACCACAAGGAATAAGTGGAAAACTTGAGTATCGGTTTTAAAGAAATGGTGCAAATATATTAATATTAGAATATAGATTAAAAGTTCATAAAGTGCCAGCTTTGGTATTGCAGAAAATAAAATGCCAAACAATGTAAGAAATGCTCACTGGTTCAACTTAAAGATTGCGTGAGGAACATTAAAAATTATTAACCAGCGTATGAGAAAATACAACCATCTAATTTCGTTTATCATTCTAGCAACCTAGCAAAGCTACCAACATTTGCATGTACTGACGTGTTATGCTCAGCCATGTTCATTTCTAGAATAAATCAGAAAACAAATTGGTTACACGAAATGAGAAAAACAACAGTTGGGCTTACATAATAACGCGCTTCAAACTTACCATTTCCTCACCATGGCACATCGTTAACATTAACGAGGATTAAACCACAAAATGTGCTTAATACAGAGAATCTTTTCAATTTTTATCTCATCCTTATCAATTTAGAGCGCATCTTGATTTACCGCATTATCGTTTACAAAATTTATGCGCATTTACTACCAGTACCAATTTGCATATTTCCCCAAACAAACATAATTGTTTTCATTTAGCCAATTATCTACTGGACAGATAGTAATATTTATTAGTTTCAATTTATTTGCGGTATTTATAAAAAATATTTAACCTAGCAGAAATACATCCATTGGCATGTATTGTCGTGTTTGTATCTCTTATGTTCAGCATCAGAAACGCGGCTGCCATAACCGAATGTCCGACATAGATCACAGTCAAATAGAAGTCGGCTGCTTAATCTTTTTAACGTAATGCAGATAACATTTTGTACCAATCGCCACGCTCATTTGAGTTGTACAACTTAACGCATCTTTGATTGCGTACATAGTGAAAAATATTATTTTAGGTAAATTTGAAAACTTTATGACATCGCTAATTACTTTTAATTTAACCAATCATTCCGACAGGTTTCGACATTATATATTCAACATCGGAGCATATGATGGTGACATATCTTAAAATAAGAGTTGCTCACGTAGGAGTGTTCTTTAATTTTTAACTCATGCTGCTTTCTTTTAGACAAATTACGAATTTCGTAAATAAATTTAACAAACTTTCAAACAAATCTTGATTTGAATTACTTATATGTATCTCAAATTTTGACCAAATATGGGACCTATTTTGATGAGCTAGTTGAAATAAAGTTTTAAAACAAAACCTTAAGTAATAAGGCAACAAGAATATAATACGTGAGTTACTATTAACTGACGCGCAGCCAAAAACAATTTTAAATGGACAAAATTGTGGTCTGAAAGCCATTTCGATAAAAATACTGAGGGAATAGAGCAATTAAGTCTAAATAGAAAATGCTTAGATGTTTAAGAAAAGGAAAAGCCAAATAAATGCTAGTCAGCTAGATTCTATGTTTATGTTACCAGTAAATGTATATACTTTAGCTTACAAAGTTATTTCAAATCATTAAAGTGAAAACGCTAACAGCATTTAACAATCGATTTCTAGTGGAGTAATTTGTTACAAGAAGTTATAATTTATGGTGAGATGACATATGATAATTGACGTAACTAAATTTTCATATAGTGTGATTAAATTTTACCAAAAATAATGAAAATCTTTGAGTTTGCTGACTAAAACGAAAAAAACGTTACATGTAATGAAGATCTTTATAATACGAATGTGAAAGAAAGAAAATGAATAAAACGAGAAATAGTAGACGTACATAGAAAACACAGAAAAAAAGGTTTCTTCTCTTAAAGCCATAAATTCATAAATAGCAATAAGGAGGTATTTATAATTGAAAGTCTTTTATATCAATTTAAGAAGCAAATGATATGAAAAAATTTTCAATCAAAATGCGGATGGCAAGATTAATTATAACTGTATTAATAAATTCTTTTGTGATGTATATTGAGAAATTTTTTATTGATTTTTGACTAAATTATTAATTAGCATTGTACTAAACAGTTACAAAAGGATGTATTCTTTCAACGTGATCTCTACTTAACTGAATTATCTGGTCCTTCATTTTGCAACTAATGAACGTTTATTTATATATGTCATTGTAATCTTTTTTAGTTTATTAAAAACGAAGTTTTACCATTATCCATCTTGAAACATCATAGTGCTTCATTCTTAATCATCCTATTGAATGTTGATTTCATAATTGCATCTATAATTTACTTCTTGTGGTTTCATAAGATTGTGGAAACATATTATATTGTTTCTGTATATTTTTCATTGTTTGATAGCAGTTCGGTAAACGTTGATAAATTTTGTGCTGGAAAAGGATTACTATGACGTGGTTTGTGGATTAATTTTATTATGTTTCCATCATAGTTCGTCAAATAGGTCAATAAACTCAATTTTAATATATAGTGGATTTCAGCTAAACCAGTTGTTTAAAACATTTTTGTAAAACTTAGCACGTTAGTTTAACCATTTTAGTGGTAAGTTGAAAAAATGTATCATTTTTCCTTTGAATTTAAATTTATGCCTCACAATATCTTCTATTTTTATTTATTTTTATTCATCAGCAAGTTTATGTTGAATTTCCAGCATCATTGAATTTCTCCTTGCTAGTATTTTCCATTCGTAATCGAAAAATTTTGCTCTAATTTCCGTCTCAGCTTTATACCTCGAAATGAAAATCCAAAGTGCTCACAGCATTCAACGGCTTCTTTGATTACTACCATGACTGATGAAGACAACGCTGTCAACTTCCTGCACTATATCGCTCTCTTTGTGATTATAATCGTTTTATGTTTAATCGCAATTGCAATAGTCCTTGTGGATCGTTTTACAGGCTATTCTTATGAGGTAATGCGTGATGTCACTTTAATTTATTTTGCGTTTTGTGTATATTTTTTTACTAATTACTATATGTTAAATTGAGGACAGTATAATAATCATACCAAAAACTGTAGTTCAAAAAGTAAAAAGGTAAAGTGAGAAATGCAAACTATTTTTACCACTAATATTCAAATTACTTAAGAGATTAATAACAAACTCCAGCAAACTGTAAAATTTATAAAATTGTGTATTTGTTGTTGCACACTTAGTAACAAATTAGTTCATTTAATGTTTTCGCAACTTGTGACTGTTTTTACCGTATTGTCTTCAACCGCGTCATACTAAGTGTCTTTTGCATAGTTGAAAAATATATGTTTATCAACTGATTTCTCCATTTGTGTATCGCTACATTAAGGTGAACATTTGACGGGGTAAGGATTTTGGTAATTTACTTACTCCATGACCAATAATAATGTCCACGTTGTTGCATTTGATGTGAAATCCATTTTAACGAATGCTTTCGTTTCATTAACATAAACTTGATAGGTCTAAAAAATAAAGTAATTTAAAAAAATATTTAACATGAATTAAAATATATAAATTTTAAATTTTACATGCTTAAATTTGTCAACTTATATTTAAAATAATAGTTGTAAAAGATTGACAAAACCACGAAGGACATCTTTTATTATCTCAATTTATTAAATATTTTTAAAACTTTTGCTGCGTTTATTTTTAAAACTTTAATTGTGTGAAAGATCTTATAATAGAAATTATTGATACACTGTGACACTCAATGATTGCGTGCGAACTGAATAAAGTAATTTAAAGGAAGCAAGCGCAAATGAAATATACTCATTCTATTTATTGAAATTGGTCGTGCAACATAACAGTACTACTGTTCGTTACACCTTAATACGTATTCTGATCTTCTCTTGTCATAAGCAAATCAGGACAGCAATATGTGTACGAGAATCAAGTCAAAATTTATGTACAATACCTTGAAAATCAGGGATGGTTCTCCAGGAAATAGCGCCCTTGTTAACGTGTAAACTGTGCATAAATTATATGTGCATAATAAATTACTCTATATAAAGGATAAAAAATTTAAGAGACATATCGATGCAGTTATTTTAAACAGAAAAATGAAATAAAGGATCTTTAAAATATCGCTATTTAAGTCACATAGGTTGGCAGGAGTATAAATAATTTTTCAAAAAGATACATTATATTAATATCTTTGAATATTGGCATTCTTTTTCTTAGTTATCGTTCTAATAAATATTGTTAACAATTGTTCGATTTTTATGCATTTAGTACGAGTTGTGTTTATTTAAAAAGATGCATGAAAACATTAATTTGCCTACCAAATTCAGATGTTTAAACAAATGGTTCATTGACATATTTTATGCGGTATTATCAGAAATTGAGAATAAATTGATAATGAGGTTGATGTATTTCTATTTTTATCGTGATATCGAAACAAAGTGCCAAAATATCTATTTATTTTTGCAGTAACGATCTTGAATATTTTGCTTAACTCATTATGGGCTAAATTAAAGAATATCTTTCCAAAAGTGCTTTATGAGCAGGTAAATTATTCAACACTAATATAAACAAAAATGTATGTGTAGTTACGTGCGCAAAATCATACACGGCTTTTACTTTGGTTCCACAAAAATAGTCTATTTATTCAGCCAAAAATTCCAATATCGCAAATAACCAATTAGACCATTCGTGAATCAATTGCTTCTTTCTTAGAAAATATATATCATTCCATCACGTTTGAAGTAGAAATGTTTTTATGTTCTTTTATCTTTTTGTGTGCACGTCTTCATGAATTGGCCAATCATCCCCACGTACAAGTCTCAAATTGCATATTTGTTAGTTCTCCGCTAAAAATAGTTTATAACGTTTTTTTTACTTAATTGGATAATGTGATTAACACCGCGAAATGTGATAACTGATATTGAGCAAGAGCAGAATGTATAGACTTTTTGGAATAACAGGTATTAAAAAGTATTTGGAATTCTTATCTTTGAGGGAATTTAGTATATCTTGCAATCCATTGTGTCGGTACGATGCTCCGATTCGGCAACCAACTTGTTGAGGCATTTGACAGGCTCGATATTTATTATATATTGATTAGGCTGTAAAAATTATGAGTGAACACGTTGGCTCTATCGACAAAATCAAAATGTATCAGATCTACTGATCCAGATTTGAATAAAGTCGAATTCAACTAGCAAATTCGCTTAAAATTAGCTATAAGTAAGATGCATTGTTAATGTTTTATGTATTGCTGCATATTAATTTCCCAATAGGCTACTTGACTAATGGATTTTGGTTTAGAAAAACAACTAATATCCACCATAATCAAGCACGGATTTATAAAATCGATTTGTCATTCTGGATTTTGCCAATTCCCTGTGGAATGTAGCAGTGAACCATGCTCAGTTATGATCTTGATACCCATTTCCAAACGCGTGTTTACTCGTTCGACGTCTCTTTATTTATCCGCAGATTACAGATTAATTTTGTTCTTAAAACTAACATAATAAATATAGAAATTAAAATTTTAGCCTACACAACAGTTTTATGTAATTTACGTGGTCTGTTTGTTATATATATATATATATATATATATATATATATATATATATATATATATATATATATATATATATATGCTTGGTTGCTTTAAATATCATATTTTATTATGTTTCCTCTCAAGGACAATTCAATCGAGACTAATCCATTAGTTTATTATTGCATAGATATGTTTAAATTCAAGCAATATATCATTGGCTTTCGATGATGATTTAATTCTGTTTAGGAAGATATCTACTGTATGAAATTTCATACGCGTCGTTTAATTTACTTGAAAAACGTACGCTTTTGAGTATAACCTAATTTAAACACATTTTCATGGAATATACTAATTGATTCAATGAGCACGGATGGAAACCGAAACTATATTTACATAGACATATTCAACTGTGGTCACTGTGAAGGATTTTTCCTCTATTTGAATTAATTAATAATTAAGGTAAATTCAACTATATGACCAAGCAGGTTAAATTATGAAATTTTTTTCTTTACTAGACAAGCGCAAAAATTATTTTTACAATCAATGAAAATTTGTTTGTTTTTTGGAAATGATGAAATTAAATATATTCGAGTTAACGCTATGTGAAGCCTTATCTTCCCAAGTTAACGTAATTTCGTTCACCAACATAATTATTTAGCAGTGATCTTATTGACAACATTCATTCTCTTAATGTTTGAACTAGCATGCTCAAAATTTGGTTTCCATGAGTATACACTAAGGGCAATCTCATACATAGTTAACTGTGTCTTAAAAGTTCAAATTTTAACCATGAAACTGTTGGGGCAAGAAACAACTTATCATAACGGAGAGTAGTTTAACTTTTAAGGCTATCTTTGTATTATTGATCGAAAGAAAGCAAGAGAAGTTGTTTCCCTACTTGCCTAATTTTACAGGTGATATTGTGTTACCGCGTGTTTTAATTTGCATGTAAAAAAGAATACTAAATGCGCATAACTTAACTAGGCTGCTTATAGTGACAAACGTATACTGCTTTACCATGCAAATCTAGCATGGCAAGAGTTCGCTCTATGTTCTACAAAATTGCTCAAACAGGTTTGAATAAGCATTTTACAACTAATCAATTAAATCGTCAACAAACCAAAATGGTTTGGAATTCTACGTAGATCTAGGCTTAATTTGTTTTACAGTGTGGCTAAATCTGGTAGAGCTATCTATCCACCCAAACATTGTCTACCACACAAGCTATATGTGAGTGCATCTGGATAATTAAAAACTATCTTCCTATTGCGAAAGTCTACTAAGCACTATCGTTGCATTTGTCGTGTCTAAATTCTGTAGAAAAATTAAATTATTGATTGTTTTAAAGATCCGGCATATTCTATAACACATTCTGCATTGTATTAATTAATTAATGAAAGAATGTATGCCAGGTTAACATATACTATATTCAAATTTTAGTTGATATGCAACGTGACGATGGAAATATGTGTGACTAACGGTAGTTTTTCTATGTTACGTGATCTGCATTTTGACTAACGCAGCTTTCATTGATCTAGTAGTTTTCTTTTTCCGAAATATTTCGGCTAAACTTATCGATAGCCTTCATCAGTCAGCTTAGTCTTTACAAGTTTAACATATGAAACTGATGAAAAGAAACAAATGGGCTTGCTTCATTAGTTTCATTTGTTAAACTTGTGAAGAATAAGCTGACTGATAAAGGCTATCGATAAGTTTAGCCAAAATATTTCGGACAATGAAAACTACTGGAACAATCAAAGCTGCGTTAGTCAAAACACAGATCAGGTAACTTTAATTAATCCAGGTTCGCAAAAACAATCTTAATTAAAATACATTTTTCTATGTTATAGGACTTGTTAAATGCAATGGGATTGTGTTTATTTTAAGCTCGCAAACTTGATTTAAATTAATAAATAATAGCAAAGTATATCTCATCAAGCACACCTATGTTGATGATTTCAACTGATAGAGCATATCTAATTTGGTCTCTCCACTCGCTCTATCAATGATTGTGTAATTTTATGACTTATATGCATGTGGCGAAATCTGCAAAAATTAATGTTAGCGACTTTTTATAAAATGCTTATACGACGTTCCCAGTCAAGTACAATTTTGCGAGACCCCTAGAAGTGAAAGCCGCGTATAAAATTGTTCTTTACTTGTATATGCATTGCGGTTTGATTCCGGGTAGTCAGCTTGCAGACGAACTCTGACGATGACCATGGATATTTATATAAAATAGGAATGTTTTTTATATCGAGCACGTGAACTTTATTTTGAGTAATCTTAATAACGCCAACACATTCAATGATTCTGTGTCGTATTTTATAACACATTTTCTAAAACATATAAAGTAGTTCCTGCCTTAATTATATTTTGATTGAAGCTCATAAAAGCACTTCATTTTATAATGTCTAGTTTGCTATTTAAGCCAAATAGATGGCAAAAAACCAATAAATTATTTGACCTACATTAAAATATAATGAATTAGACGAAATGTTTATATAAAATTGCCATGGAAACGCAACATTTGTAATACGTTTATTTGACAAGTTCTGCGTTGCCTGCCATCTTTGAAACATCGACAGCATAATACTCTGGAACTGCGGCCAAATAAACCAGCACACTGGCATTTAATTGATTTTGAGTTTTTTTAAATTGTTTTTAGCACAACTGTTTCATCCACTAGCTTATAAATCGACTTGGTTTTTATTCTTTATATCAATTTCACAATGAAAGAATAAGTACTTATTTTTCCGTTGCTTTTAATAACGCCACATAATTAATACCAAAGTATTTACTTCTCAAAAAATAGGAAAACTTTATAATCATTTTATATAATAAAATTGACTCGATAAGCAAAATTTACTATTAATATTGTTGTTCATAATGCAAAGATATTTAATTTAACGAAACTTTCAATTAAGCGTTTTACAGAAACTAGTTAATAGATACAGGAACCATCAGTGAGATAATAACTTAAATATATAATTTCAGTTAATCATGTTTACCTCTTGAACTACAAATAAACGATCACTGTTAACATTTTAAATGGATTCCCACCACAATACTCCATATCTTTTTTTTTCAATAAATTCTGCAGCTTTTGCGCTATTTTTGAAATCAGCACATTTGAGCCCCCTCTGTTTTTAAAGCTAGACTGAATTCTTACTTTTCCCAGGGACTCTTTTGTTTTAATTATATTTATTTGCCAATTAAATTATATATAAAGTTAAATGATTGTTTAAAGCTGCTTCCGGATAATAACTGAATGAATATTAAATTTATTTTAACAAATGATAATTAAATCAACTACACATAATAAACCAGAAATTAAGTTTCATAAAGTTCACTAAAATGACATCGTTCCTAATTAACTTAACATTCAAATCCCAATACGCACAATTATTAAACTCAATTAAATTCAATCTAGAACACGCGTACGTAAAACGCGGCATTGGAAACTATGAAGTTGGCCTTCCGCAATCACATTTCAAAAAAAATTTCCTACAAACCAAAACTGAAAAATAGCACGTATTTAAATAATTTACGAAGTTCAGATTTTTTTTGAAGAAAAATCATTTTATTTTAAAACGGATAATCGTAAAAATTCAATAAAAAATAGTCAATTATAGAAATAAGTTTGAAGTAGGTAGATCATGAAAATTATTAAAGAGGTAAACCCATAAGCAGTTAAGATAAAAGACATGAAAATTTGTTTAACACGTTCGGAATATTCTTACACATTACTACCAAAAATCACATTTGACCTTGGGCTGAGTTCAGTCTTTTCACAAAGCAGGAATAAAAAGATTTGCACAGCAAAGTTGAGATTATTTTTAAACATATCTCTCTGTAGTTACAGGTTCTTTAAATACGATGAAGATGAATTGAAAATAAAATTGGAAATTTGATTTATAAGAATGGGTATAGCGCTGTGTCTGTGTTGTGGGTTCTGACATTGCAGTATAGTTTAAATAAGCTATCCTGTTTAATTAGGCATTGCTTTCATAAATGAAATAATTAAAAAACAGATATTTCAGTAAAATTTTCGTCGGCACAAACATTTAACTTTATCAAATGTGTTGAAGTGTGGAAGAGTAAACATTTAATAACAAAGGGTACAATGACCGGTTTATATCGAAAATGTTTAGCAATACTTTACAAACTTTCGTTTGTATACATCCGAGGATTTCATTCGATTAAGAAGGTGACATCAAGTGTGATATAAAATTTCATTTCTATTTCCTATTTGAGCTTATTGTAGGTTGAATTGTGGGTGCATATGCTTCTGTACGGAATAAAATTGAGTAATGGCAAATTTATGTTTTTAAAATTGTAAAATTACGTGATAAAGAAATTTATGTTTAACTTTTATTTAATAATATGTTTTAGAAATTTCTGGCGGCAATGTTTTACAAACGCGGTGTTATGCGTGACGAAATGAAGCGAAGCATCCTTTAGCCGAGTATTGACATTAGAATTCGCTTCAGCATTATTTGATTCCACGAGAGTTTAAATTGCCAAAAGCATATGCTGTCCAAAATAGCATAACATTTAAAATTTGATAGTACTTTAATTTAATTTATTTTCTGGTGTCTATTTTCCTTTCGATATTAACGAAATTAATTATTAGTATACTCAAGTTCATAAATGTGATCTTCCTTCTTAGACACAGTCAACTTACTTTGCTCAATCTTTTTTCCAATTTACATTGACATTTGTGCGCAGAAGTATTTTGTTATTAGTTTTATATGATGCAACTCATATAATCTGACTTCAGAAACATCTCAAGATGATTTGTATGAAAGTGCATACAAATTACATCAGTAATTCAGCTGTTGGTAGTTTATTAAGTTGTGTACCAAGTTTAAAATCAGGATTACTGACTACGAAAAACTCTTTTTTATAAAAAGAAGCATTCTGTATTGTAAGTTATTTACTGTGTTAAATAAAAAACGGATGATTTAACCTATCTATTTTGATACCAAAATCATCTCGAAAACTTTTTTATTACAATAGTGGCATGTTTGACACCAACATGTGAATAAATATAAGAACCTATTTTAATGGCAGTCGTATAATTATACAAGTTTATATTCTTAAATAACGCTTTGTTACGTTTAGTGTGCGTGCATGTGATTACGGTAAGTTACTTCTTTCCAGATAAGTTTAAAATTGGACCCGAATAATTTCATTGATTTTTCTGTCAATATGGAATAGCTACGGTTCGATCATACTAACGCACACTTGCTAATTTGTTCTACATCAGGTTTGTGTGCGTATGGTTGTAGGGGCCCTGATTAGTTTCGATATTAAGAAAAATACCTTATAAATCAAATAGAATGTCACCTTTTCCCCAAAACTTAATCATATATTTCAACAGTGAAAGTCACAATATTCTAGATGAGATACAGTCCGTGTATTTGTTTTCAGATCTGATTATATATTTCAAAGGGGTTTCACGTAACTATACAGGGTGGCCGGGGTAATTAAGAAATATTTTTAGAAGATTATCTTCATTAAATATCTTTTAGTTACATAAATGAAGATTGTTTTATTTGAGCGAACACGAATTGTCAAAAACGATACTATCAGTGGATGAGTTGATGAAGGAACCGTTGTCAATCCAAAACAGAGTGATAACTCAGCTATCATGAATCGATTCAGACTGATAGCGAGTTTCTTTAGTATTCCAAAAAAATTTTCCCGCACGGTTAAATTTCTATTAAGTAATATCAATACGGCTATTAGAAAGTTTAGGCGCGGATCAAATAAAAGTAGATTACAAAATGAAACTTATTTGCTCATGACGCAAAATTGAAAGTTTAAAAATGAAATATATATATATATATATATATATATATATATATATATATATATGTATATAAATGATAGTTGAGATAAGTTGTAATTAGGCACAGGTGTTGTGCACCTAGTAACAAATTAGTTCAAAAAGGTAATACCGACTTCTACTGATGAGTCGCCAGTAAACACGAAACGAATGTGCACGAGATTATACTTTCCGTTCATGTTGTCTTTGGTTTATCCTTCTGGTCATATTTGAATTAATTTGTTACTAGTTAGCAACACCTAATACAAAATTGCACATATATTAGTTCTCCGCATCAAACAGTATCTAACTGGCTTAGTCGTCGGTTTGTTTATCTGGTTCAAACCCAGAAGATTTATTAATGTTTATGCTTTTTGGCACAGTTACTACCAAATACATTGAATAATGCAAGCAATATTCTTAAGGCAGATTGTCACACTTCTTGCTCTTATACTTTTTAAAGCCAGTATTTGAAGTGCAGGTTTTAAACCAAGTTTAGCTTTCGAAAACCACAATAATAATTCAATTGCAAAAAATCGGTCGCCATCAGCATAAATCCTTTTAGAAATTTATAGAATAAAGGCAAGTTTCATATTATTTGTTCGCAAATGGACGAGTTTATCAGACATTATGTGCTCATAAATAGGCGGCAAACACAAATAGCATGCTTTTTGATTCGTAATCTTAGTGCATCGTAGACAGCTGTTTTAGCAATTCAGGCACACATTAAAACAACAAATGTAACCATGACATTTTAGTTAATTGCCAAATAAACCAGCTAAAATAATCCAAGTCATGATTAACGGAAATATAATGCCTATACATGGTTATAAAATGGGCGGCGAATTGATAATCAGGGCTACATTATGTACTACGTCATGAAACAACAGTAAGACAGGCAAACTTAACTTGTAACAATTAAAGTTCGTGCAATAGGTAAGATTTTATGAGCTCCAATCAAAAATACAAGTAGGAAGGCTACCTGATAGTCTAGCAGATTATTCAAAACTGCTTCGAGCTTGACAAATAAAAAAATTGCAAACAACAACTGATAAGTCTGCCAAACCTGCAGGCCTCAAATGCTTACTAGAATTTAATTCATATTATTGTCCCTTTAAGTTTGCGAATACAAATGCTTTGCTAGTGGGTCTACATCTTATTCATGCGCTAGTCAATGAAATTATTTGGACCAATTTTCATTGAAAAAACTATCGATTTATGCCAAATGCTCGAATTCGGCTTGTTTGCCCTACTTAACGAGCATTAAATCTGATATGATTGTCAGGTTGTGGGCGAAATGCAAAAGTCAATTCGATAACCTGTTTCAGTCACTTGATTGTACTGAGCGTCCTCGAGTTTCGAAAGAGCATTTATAACATAAACTAAACAGATATTACGGTTGAAAATCACTTAATTGCTATAGTCTCCTATAACAGCTGATAATAATACTTAAATAACGAATGAATTTAGTGCTTTGGGTCCGATTTTTTAGTATTTTGATCACAATATGTTTTGTCTTTGAGCAATATAAGACACTAATTATTTATAGCTTTATAAATTCCAGTTCGCAGTCTAATTATTTTCTAATTCCAGCTCCGCGTAATCATTTTCTGTGTACAATGATGGATCCCATCAGTGAATCGGCTAAAGATATGACAATTAACTCGTTAAAATTGAGCTGAATGAATTCCCAATGGTAGTTTTCTATTTACCAGGTGGCAGAACAATGTAAAGAGCGTAACTGATGAGTGGTTTATTTTTCAAACATAATGCAATTTGTTGTTGATCAGATCGTATGTCTAATTATGTAACAATTGTTTTTAGCACGTTTGCATCAAAGGATAGCTAAAACTGGAAAAAGGCTTACATTTTGATTTGTGCGAGCTAAAAATGGGTGAATTTTGCTATTTTCTTCTCAAGTAATCCATGCAAATTCTGCAATAATTGATAGGTTATCTGCGAAATTTGGACATTTCAAACAAGTTAATATTCTTTCGTAACCGAGACCTGTAGATGTTCACGTCGAACGTAGGTATAGTTTGCTTCTTGAAACCACATCGATCTTCTCAATAATCTACTGCTGCCATGATTGACCTTTGCACAAATACACAACATTGGATAGAGGAGGTTTGGAAAGTATTTAACAATGGCAAATATAATAATTAATGCCACGATTCTAGAAATTCTGGTGGAACAACTTTCCGATAAATAAATGCGCAGGATATGAGGATAGAGACTAAAATATAAAGAGAATAACATCTGATCAAATATTCTATTCGTACGTGTCTTGTCATGATAAGATATTATGCAACTACAATGGTAGTTTTATTAGAATCCAGCAAGACTTACTAATGTTCAAAATTAATTACTAATGACAAAGTCGAAGTTTACGCAGAGAAAAGATTTCTTGCAATTTGTGCGTACACTGCGTTGATATGTTATGTGTGCATTTCAGTGTTGCAGATCTGTAAAAGCTATGGTTTTTTTAAATTTAATTGCGGAGTGCCAGCTTCATATTCTCCAATGCCGCGTTTTGTATACGCGGGTAATAGCTTTGCACGGACAGTTTCATGCAGATCCTATTGATCACAATTTCCAATTTCGTTATGTCTTCGATCGGGCTTAGTTTTTATTCGTCCTAATGGAAATGCGGTTCCATCATATCTTAGAACCGCATTTCCATTGGCACAAATACAAACTCAGCCCGATCGAAGATAAAACGAAAATGGAAATGGCCATCAATCGGATCTTTGTGAAACTGTCCGTGCAAAGCTATTACCCGCGTACACAAAACGCGGCATTGGAGAAAGATATGGTTTTGTCATTTACCACTAACCTGTAATTAACAACATTTAAATAGTTGCTTTCGTTCGCATAATTATTCTTTGACTGCATACATTTGTGTATGAAACGTTCTAAAGCCAAAAGCACGAAGTGAGTATGCAGCTCAGGAGTTCGAGTGCTTAGCAAGTCAACCATAATGATAATTCGATATGACATGTTTTAACGACATGAAGAGGTAATACATATTGTGTTAAAGCGATGCTCATGAAAATAAAAAAGTATCCCGAGACAGGGATTGTGATTAAGTCAAATAAAATATGCTAAAATTGAGTTTCCGCAATCAACAAAATTTTAATAGATAATACCACAGAAACTCGAATATATTCGCACATTTCCTGTAATTCCACTGAGCCCTATTAATTTGTTGAAGTGGCGTATCCCTATATTAATTAAAGTTGCGAGATTATTAGAGCCACCAATCCCAGTATATTTGTAATTGTCAGTACAAACTAAGCATTGTATAAAGTAGCGAAGGCATATAATTTACTAGACCGATTTAGTCCCCATTTCAAACTCATCATGTCTTTCCAGAAATTTAATGCGGATGGGGCTCGGACCGGAGCACGTGTCCGCCAAAATAAACAAAAATTTGGTTGTATACTAACTTATGTTTATAGTAAGCCTTTCGTTCATGTGGAGCCTACGTGGTATCACTTTAAATCTTAAGTTTCAACTAGTCGTCTACAGTCGGTCATTCCACAATATACACCACACTGCTTGGAGAAGTGGTATTGAATTGGTGTCGAATTAAACAATCCATAATTTCGCGATTAATAGAAATAATATTTCTTTAAATGAATTTTGCGCGCTTCATATATGTACTACCCACATTATACATGTTCTTTGTCAATATAAACTATGCATTGTACTGGGTAGAAAAGGCAGTTCATTTGTTATCACTACTCGTGCGCTAAGTGATTGCTTAATTGAATATATCTTCAGTGCAACACCACTTCTCCAGTTAGCGTTGTATCTGTTCAATAATGACAGATTTGTGGAGGATCGTGGAAACTTTAGGTCTAAAGGAATGTCGAATATGCTCCACGAGAAAGAATCTTATGGAAATCTTTACTCAGTGTATAACGGAAAATAGTGTATAATTTACAGCCGGTTAGTGCAGTGGATAGAGTCACAATTTCCAGAGAAAATATCACCCGTTCGAATCCTGTCCTCTATAAAATTCTGACAGTACTTGAAGGGTTCTCTGTAATGACTAAACCAGTCTACCGGATTAATTATCTTTTCTACCATATACAATGCTTAGTTTCCACCGACATACGTGTCTATAATGGGAGTTGTGATTATATCAAGATAGCAAACGTGATCTAAATTATTAAAAGAATCAATGATTTCACAGGTGATGGTAATAATACGTTAAATCAAGCTTGTGAGCTTGAAGGAATCAGAAATTCAAATGTAATTATCCAGACGTCGAACAACATAGCAAATCTACTATTGATGCTTTCCATTTATATGCATTGCGGTTTGATCCTCGCTGGTCAGTTTGCCTTCGTGCTCTGATAATGATCATGGAAGGTCGAAACGCGTCACTGCGTGCGACTAGAGGTAGTTTTGCTATGTTGATTGACGACTGGTTAAATACAAAGGGATTGATGTTTACTTCAAATTCGTAAACTTGATTAAAAGCACCTATGAGGTTTTTAAAAATAACCAATTAACTATATAATGTGCAAAATTTTACAGTCGAAGGTAGTTCTGGCGCACTTAATGTTTTTTTTATAACAGTGTGGTATGGCATAAATTAATGCCCCAAATTATTATTCGTTTCTAAATTTAAATTGCATATGCACATAAATCGCTGAACTTGCATTGATAAACTACGCAAATTTTTATAAAAAATTCGGTCGTGACCTTCTATCACTGCACCATATTAACATATTTTATGCTATCTGTATTAAATTGCACATTTAGTATTGCTACATTTAGTAGACCAGTTGATTATTTGTGTAACTATACATGCCAAAGGACGTAATCAATAAATTAAAGTACATTTAAATAGATAAATTTTTTTCATAATACTATTTTCCTGTAGAAAAAAAAGAAATTTTATGAGATACAAGATACGCTTCTTTCTAATTTTCTTATCAAGTTTCTACAAATAAACATCTCTTTATATATGAATTGAAAGTCAAAACAAGATAGAAATAATATTATAATTAAGATTGCGGTCATGATATAAGCACCTGACCCATTAATTACCTATATATGTCAGTATCAACTAATAATTGTATAGTGTAGAAAAGGCAACTCACCCAGTAGACCGGTTTCGAACTTATGGGAACTCATCATGTACTGGTCAGAATAATTTGCGGACAGAGCTCGAACCTGAGAACGTCATTTTCGGAATCTGGTGCTCTAACCACTGAGCCACCCTGCAGCACGCTAAAACTATACACAGTTTCCAATTATATACTAACTAATGTTCGAGCCCTGTCCGCGGCAAATTCTGGCCAGTATGTATAGTTATACAAATAATCAACTGGTTTACTAAATGTCGCAAAGCCAAATGTGCAATTTAATACAGATAACATAAAATATGTTAATATGGTGCAGTTATAGAAGGTCACGACCGAATTTGTTATAACAATTTGTGTAGTTTATCAATGCAAGTTCAGCGATTTATGTGCATATGCAAGCTCACAAGCTTGATTTAACGTATTATTACCACCACCTGTGAAATCATTGATTCTTTTAATAATTTAGATCACGTTTGCTATCTTGATATAATCACAACTCCCATTATAGACACGTATGTCGGTGGAAACTAAGCATTGTATATGGTAGAAATGACAATTAATCCGGTAGACTGGTTTAGTCATTACAAAGAACCCTTCAAGTACTGTCAGACTTTTATCGAGGACAGGATTCGAACGGGTGATATTTTCTTTGGAAATTGTGACATTATCCACTGCACTAACCAGCTGTAAATTATACACTATTTTCCGTTATACACTAAGTAAAGACTTCCATAAGATTCTTTCTCGTGGAGCATATTTGACATTCCTTTAGACCTAAAGTTTCCACGATCCTCCACAAATCTGTCATTACTGAACAGACACAACGCTAACTGGATAAGTGGTGTTGCACTGAAGATATATTCAATTAAGCAATCACTTAGCGCACGAGTAGTGATAACAAATGAACTGCCTTTTCTACCCAGTACAATGCCTAGTTTATATTGACAAAGAACATGTATAATGTGGGTAGTACATATATGAAGCGCGCGAAATTCATTTAATGAAATATTTTTTCTATTAATCGCGAAATTATGGATTGTTTAATTCGACACCAATTCAATACCACTTCTCCAAGCAGTGTCGTGTATATTGTGGAATGACCGACTGTAGACGTCTAGTTGAAACTTAAGATTTAAAGTGATACCACGTAGGCTCCACATGAACGAAAGGCTTACTACAAACATAAGTTTGTATACAACCAAATTTTTGTTTATCTTGGCGGACAAGTGCTCTGGTCCGAGCCCCATCCGCATTAAATTTCTGGAAAGACATGATGAGTTCGAAATGAGGACGAAATCGGTCTACTGAATTATATGCCTTCGCTACCTTATACAATGCTTAGTTTGTACTGACAATTACAAATATACTAGAATTGGTGGCTCTACTAATCTCGCAACTTTGATTAATATAGGGATACGCCACTACATCAAATTAATAGGGCTCATTGTAATTACAGGAAATGTGCGAATAAATTCGAGTTTCTGTGGTTTTAACTTGTAATATTTTGTTGATTGCGGAAACTCAATGTTAGCATATTTTATTTGGCTTAATCACAATCCCTGTCACGAGATATTTTTTTATTGTCATGAGCATCGCTTTAACTCAATATGTATGATTGAAAAGCGTCAGTGTTCATGGTGGTAATTATGGTATTGGGTGCGACTGGTGCGATTCATCCGGATTATTATTTTATGAAGTTCGCAAAAATGATTTAAAGTATTGTTTTCACCGATAGCGTAATCATTTAATTCACAATTGAATAATTAACGTACATGTAGAATGTAAGTTACACCATTACGTGTTAGAGACGCATACCTTGTATTCCATATATTCCATAATGTTAAAAATAAGTTCGTCGTGTTTTGCTACTTTTAGTAGCAATTCATTTTTAAATAAATTTCTATCGGTGAAATCTACATTACGTACTTAACGTTACGGCATTAGCTGTTTTGTCATTAAAATTGGAGTTCCTGAGATGCTGGGTATGGATATACAATATGTGTGGAAAGTTCACCAAACTTAGAACAATTAAATTCCTCAACATTTTCTCTTCAATAAACATCTTAAGCTCTTTGGTCTGTATTATCGCATTTATTATTTATATATTTATTACAACAAAGTGCGTAAGCTCACCGTCTCACTGGTTGTCACATCTCGTCCTTCCAGAAGTAAAAACCTGGGTAACAGATTATGCATGATTATTAACTATAACGAATTTGATATCCTTCCCGTAATATCAATAAGAATAATAATTTTTGGCTAATTTCAATAAATTATTGTAAAAATAACGCTTCCTTAATTGTCTTTCAGGAAAAAAATAAGCTTAAAATATGAACATTCGATTTGCGAACCACACAACTCAAAATCTCAAGAAAACCGCATAATAAAGTCTACAATGATTAGTCGTAATCTTCGACAATATGCACAAAGAAAATTCCATAAAAAATTCAATACTCATGAAACCAGAGGTAACAACAAACGTAAAAAATATTTTTATTTTTGGCGTTAATTAACTACCATAGTTTAATTGACCTCCATAGTTTAAATGAATTGCTTTTATGTCTAGATCTCCTACGATATTTTGATTTAATTAAAATTCAAATGGCCTGGTGTCTGTCGCTACTTAATTCATCTTCTTCTCAACTTTAGTATGTCCATTGAGTATCTCTTAACCAATTTAGGTTTCACCAAATATTACTTTCATTGTTGTATAACAGGAAATTTTTTCTATAAGTTAAAGTAATT
Organism: Eudiplozoon nipponicum; assembly: GCA_029291075.1. Classification (NCBI taxonomy): domain Eukaryota; kingdom Metazoa; phylum Platyhelminthes; class Monogenea; order Mazocraeidea; family Diplozoidae; genus Eudiplozoon; species Eudiplozoon nipponicum. The sequence continues at coordinate 3,211 of JAQBSW010005334.1, read as the reverse complement.
TTTCTATTTTACAGACGAAATTTAAATTGCGAGTGTGATGATAAGACGTTTTTTAAAAGTCATAGTGTGTAAATGAAAGACAGTATATTTATATCCACAATTATATAGTGTTGAGTATCCGATTCTTCCAAATAACATCCTTAAATTATATAACCTAAATACCGTTATAAGTACATACTTTGATGAACAACATAATTCAGTATTCCATTGTGTGCGACAGCTGATCAATATGAGTTATAATTCTTTAGATAACTTTATCAGTTAATAAAAACCCTAATGTTTTTATTGATTTCATTCTTGCGGTTACAAATATTACCCCCATAAGAATAATACCACTTATTACGGCATTTTAGCCATATTTCAAAAATTATCTAAAATGTCTCTAATTTGGTTTAAAAAATCTCCACAAAAACGTGAAACTATTGTACAAAAACAATTAGGAAATTTCGTAAAATGAATATAGCCGGAGAATTAAATCCAAATATCGATTTAGCACAACATGAATAGAATACCAGAATAAGAAACCGTTTCTGAACTAATGTAGGTATTGTCCTTTTAAATTTGGTGTAATGCTGGATGGACTGAAGAAGATGCGTGTGTATGCAAATCCATTTATATCAAATCAACATAATGAAGAAATTTATTCATCATGACTCGGTAGGCTGAACAGAGACATGCGGATTATTTAGTTAACAAACTTCATTAAAATATAATATTAGAAGAGTATTTCCTGAGTTCCCACCAATGAATTTGTAATGTGCTTGCATGAGCTCTTTCTAAAAAACAATGATAAGAAGATATTATTGAACTCAAGGAAATTGATCTGATATTAAAACCAATCCATTTACATGCATACATTTGCCAGAATAATAAAGAACGGAAATTTACACTGTAGGTAGACTTCATACTTATTGGCAATTGTGTATAGCGCGCTGCAGGTTGGCCCTCTGGTTAGTGAAAAAGACTCGGAAGCAGACATTCTCAGGTGCGTGCCTTGTTTACCGAAATTATTTGACAGTTGGTTCAGTGATCCCAATAAGTACGAAATCAGTCTCATGAAATAACTGCCTTGATTACGTTATAGAAAATTCATCTTATACTGACAAATGTATGCATGAAATGAGACAGGTGTTTTTTATTAAGATCGCAACCTTGAATAAAATAATTGTTATCATCGTCCGCACAACGAATATTTTCCTAATAATATAAAAATTCAATTTGGTAACCCACCAACACGCATCGTGAGGTTTGTTCTATAATGGAAGATTATGGTTGGTCAGTCGCAGCTTAAAGTCCACAGAGATGCCATTAAATTTCCAATAAAATGAAAGGATAACTAAAATATATTAGTTATTATATAAATCAAAATTTCATTTAGTATATGGCAGGGTGCTTTGGTTTTAAGCGCGACATACTTCGAAGCAGACGTGCTCAGTTCCAAGCCATGTGCGCGGAAAATTCGGAAGAGTATAAGAAGAAATCCCAACAAGGAAGAATCCGGTCAAACAAAAGAATAAAACTTTATAAAATATAGTGACAAACGTGTCTATATAATAGGACTGGTGAGTGTATCAAGATTTCAATCTTTATTTTAATAATTGTTATAAACAGCGCACAACCAATGCGCGTTTAACAATTTGATTTTTTAATTCAGTATCACATACCGGAATCGCTTAGTGGTTAGAATAACAGACTTAAAAGCAGACGTGCCAAAAATTCAGCTATGTCCGCGGAAAACCAGAACAGTATATGAAAAGTTCCAAATAAGTACGAAAATGGTCTACTGGATCAATTGCCTTTTCCATAATATGCACACCTTAGTCTATATTGACAAACAACGATATATTAATTAGGACTGATTTTAATAGAAAGATCGCAATCGTTATTATAATAGTTGTTATCACAACCCGCAAATCAATAATCGTTTAATTATTGATATATTCAATTAAATAAATTTTCTTCTGGTGGTGATGTGTCTCATATAATGACAGATTGGAGGTGGTAAGTACGAAACTAAATTCTAAAGAAATGACATATTGACTCCAATGGAAGGAGGGTTCAACCAAAGATAATTAGTCATCATATGTCTGAATCTTGTGTGTGGTATGCAGTAGCATGGATCAGTGCCTACAGTAGCAAATCCGAAGCAGATCTACTTAGGTTTGAGCCGTCTGCGGCAAATTCTTAAAAGTATATGAAGAGTTCCCAAAAAAGAATAAGGCTGTATAAACTGCATTTTCTAAATAACATAATGCTTAATTTATTTTGACAATATATATATATATATATATATATATATATATATATATATATATATATATATATATTCTTTGAAATGCGAGCTTTAATAAATTTCATTGTACTTTTCCTGTGTTCAAAAACAAAAGAAATTTTATCAGATATATGAGAAATATTTCTTTCTGCCTTTGTCTTCAAATATCTACGAATGAACATATGTTTATATATAAATTGGAAAGCAAAACAAGATAGAAAATATGAACATAGAGAGATTGTAAAAATACCTGAATGGCATAAAACAAAGTTGAAACGGTATTATCACGCACATTTAGTGCAGCTAAACACGAGTTTTATGTAAGGTAACACATTTGATTTTACCAGAAATAAAAGAGAAAAAGCCGTTAATGACGACATTAAATATTATTTACCAATATACTAGCTCAAATTCTCGATCAACGTACGTAGGCCGATCGACCAGACGGTTAATTACTCCAATGAGATAACATTGCAACTTAAACGCATGTTTTAAATCAAATGGTGAATCCACGTCTGATATTGCGCAACACATCTTCGAAACATCGCACGTATGTTCTCCAGACGTAGTATTCGAAGTAATTACTAAATACAAAAACAAAAGTGAGCTAGCCACAAACGAAGTCTTATGGATAAACAAATTGCAGCCGAATTTATGTAAGCAGAAGAAGCACGTAAAAGCATTGAGTTTGAACTGGATGTGACGCACGCAATTTGATTAGTTTCTGATTTTCACACACTATGTTCACATATTTCTATCTTGTTTTGCTTTCCACTTATATATAAAGATATGTTCATTAGTAGATATTTTGAGAAGACAATGTGAAAGAAATATTTCTTATATCTGATAAAATTTCTTTTGTTTTTGCAATACAGAAAGGGAAAGAATGAATATATATATATATATATATATATATATATATATATATATATATATATA
>JAQBSW010005333.1:15000-58528 GCA_029291075.1 Eudiplozoon nipponicum | reverse complement strand
AAAAAATTAATTACGCGTTATACAAAGCAGGTTGAGATTGTGGGCAGACGGAGCCTGAGACGTGTGTAGAAGGTTGAACGCTCTCAGGATCAGGTGGTTCGATAAACGGTTTTAACCTGTCTATGCTTACTGATGTCGGTGTAGCGCCTTGCATAATGATGAAGTATTTTGGCTGTTTTAGTAAAATCGGGTAAGGACCGCGATACTTGGGTTGTAGTGGTGCAACAGCAGTATTGTTGCGAACGAGTACTCTCTTGCAGCTGTGGAGCTGTGGGTGAACGAAGACTGGACGAGGCGTGTGTCTCGGCTGCTGTTCGGACATGTTACCGAAATGAAGTCGAAGGCGGGTAGCTTCGTTTTGTGGGTCATCTTGTGCCGGTAGTAGACGTGGGAGCTGACTAGGCAGGCGTAGATCCATGCCATACAAGAGTTGTGACGCAGACGTTTTAATGGATTCTCGAGTACGAGAACGCATGGCCAGCAGAACTAAAGGTAGTGCATCGACCCAGTTGCCATTAATGGACGAGGATGCTAAAGCTGCTTTGAGTTCCCTATGCATTCTCTCTACCATGCCATTAGCTTGGGGATGGTAGGCAGTCGTCTGGCGTAAGATGCATCCCATGTACCGCAAGGTGGTTTTGAAACGATCAGATGAGAAGCAAGTGCCTCTGTCCGTGATGACCTCATTGGGAACACCGTAATTGGATATCCATGCAGAGATAAAACCGTTAGTTACTTCGTCTGCAGAAATGGTGCCAAGAGGTAATGCCGCAGGCCACCGTGTAAATCTATCGATCATAGTTAGAAGGTAGCTGAAACCTTGAACCTTTGTCAGATGAACTATGTCGATGTGGACGATGGCTAGGCGAGAAGTAGACCGAAAATTTTTGCAACTTAGAACGAGTGTGTCGTGTGATCTTGTTTTTCTGACAAATTGCACACTCTGAGACCCATCGTTTAACATTCTGCCTAAGTCTGTGACCCCAGAAACGATCTGTAAGAAGTCGGACAGTCGCTTGGCTTCCTGGGTGAGAAATTGAGTGAATTGAATCGAAAACCTTTCTCTGAAGGCTGGTCGGCAGAACTGGCTTGTTGGGCTGCGTACCCGTGAAGTAAACAATTGGTAAGCCTTCCCACAGACGGCATATGAACTTGGTTGGGTGACGGGCTATTGATCTTTGAATGTGAATGTCACCGCGTTGTTCAGTTCGCAGGAGAGTTGGCGTTAGTGCAGGTTCACTGAGTGCCACGGAGTTGACAGTGAATGGTGACGGTGAAGGTGGTTGTAGAGAGACGTCTGGCCTAGACAGGGCATCTGCAATGAAGTTCTGTTTGCCCTTGACGTGAAAGACGTCAAATTGCCATTCGCTTAGACGAGAAAGCTGTCTTTCCACTCTGGCAGGGTACTTGGCGATAGATGAAGTTGCGTTTCGAAGTGCGCTAACTAGTGGTGCATGATCTGTGAAAACAACAAATCTGCTACTGCCAATGATGCTGATAAAATGGCGCACTGCGTCGTGGATGGCGAGAAGTTCTCGGCCGAAAGTGTCGTACCTCGTTTCTACTGGTTGGAGAGTACGCGAGTAGAAACCGATAGGCTTCCGAACTCCGTCGATCTCTTGTTCCAAAGTGGCTCCAATAGCGAATTCAGAAGCATCTGTCGTGAGTAGAAATGGCTTTTCGAAATCTGGATGCGTTAGCATTGTGGCATTTGCTAACGAGTTGATGGCAAGTCGAAGTAATTCCTCGTCTTCGGATGACCAAGCAATGATGGAATTCTTGCTAAGTCCTTTTCGGTTCCGCAGGTGCCTGCACAAAGGACAAAGTTGTTTTGAAAGGCCCGGAAGGAACTTGCGATAATAGTTTAGTACTCCCAGGATTTTCTGCAAATCGCTCAAAGTCCTTGGTGACTTGATATTCTTGATTGAATTCGTCATTGACGGCAACGGTTGAATACCTTGGGCCGTGATACGATGCCCTAAGAAGTCGACGGATGAAGTTGCAATCTGCGTCTTGTCACAGTTGATCTTGAGTCCGTGGTTGGATAAGCGTGAGAGGACATTTCGCAGATGTTTCGCATGAGATTCTAGATCTGGACTGAATACCATAATGTCATCGAGATATGACATACAATAAGCAGAGTCGTCGCGAAGTATGTTGTCTATGAATCTTTGAAATGTCTGTGTAGCACACTTAAGTCCAAAAGGCATGTAAAGGTATTCGAAAAGGCCAAATGGAGTGATGACAGCAGTTTTCTCGATATCCTCTGGTGCTACCGGGATGTGATGGTAGGCTTGTCTAAGGTCAATTACTGAGAAGAAATTGCTGCCGTTGAGTTTTTCAAGTAATGTGTTGATATTTGGAATAGGATATGCATCAGATTTTGTCACCGAATTTAGCTTACGGTAGTCTCCACAGGCTCTGTACGATCCGTTTGATTTTGAGACTAAGTGCAGTGGTGACGCCCATGAACTTTTCGATGGTCTGATGATTCCCTCTTCCAAAAGCCTTGAGAATTCTATCTTGGGCAGCTTTCAGCTTAGCAGGAGCCAGTGGTCGCTTCTTAAGTGCAATAGGTTGTCCTTCTGTGACGATATGATGCGTCGTGTTGGAGACTCGTAGCTCTGATTTGTTAAGATCGAAAAGCGATTTGTATTTTTGAAGAGCTGCTGATATCTCTGCTGAATGATGCACTGGGGTTGGCTGAATGACCTGTAACTCCAAACGCTCGGAGGCAAGTGTCCAAAAGCTTTGTTCAAGTCCGGTGGAGGGGTCGATGATCTTTTGATTGGCAAGATCAACAATGAGCCGAAATTTTAGAAGGAAATCAAGGCCTATTATACTATGTGAGACCTTGGCAATGATGAAGTTGTGGGAAAATTCACGTCGTAGACCTATGTTGAGTGTGCGGTATTGGCAGCCATAAGTTGGTATGGGCTCGCCTGTAGCTGTTGCGAGAAGAACGCCTAGCGACATCTCGGCCATTGAATCACCTTTGAGAACTGAGACTGCCGCACCTGTGTCTACGATGTACTCTTCGCCAGTTTTGAAATCAAGAAGGTGCAGAAGTTCGTTTGGCTGTTTGGCCGGGTCATGCAAACAAGTAGGCTGGTGATTGCGACCGGCATTGTCTGTTTGGTTCTCTATGTGAAAAATTCGGCGTGGACGAAAAGAGTCGACAGGGATGTCGGATTGTAGTTGGCTTCTTCCCTGTCGCGCCGTTGATGCCGTTGATGTGCAGAAAGTACGGTCTTCTACTTCCTGCGCCAGACGTTTCCCGATACTGATGCACCCTTGTGCCTGCGGTCTGTTGTCCTCTCCGTCAGCTGTGGAAATTGACACTCATTCGGAAATTCTTCGGAACGACAAAGACAAACTTGGCAAGCATAAAAAACTTCTGGTGGTTATAACACCAGTTCTTTGGAGCATATTTATTAAATGATTGCGGAGATCTCGATCGCCGCCTACCATTATAATTTGACTTGGAAACGAATTTTGGTCGAGCATTCACATGATTTATCTCAGATTTGGTAATGGCCAATCCTTCTAGAACTTTGGCCATGTTCGCCACTGTTCTCTCTAAAGAGGAGATTCTATCATCTTGCGGGGGTGAAGAAAAGGATGATGGATTCACTTTTGGGTTCCAAAACCCTATATTCTAACTCACATCTCTCAGATAAGTCATCTATAGAGAGAGTGTTGGGGAGCTGTCTGGCAAAGAGTTTTAATGTTTGGGGAAGATTGTTAATAAAAACAACCTTAGCCTCATGGTCAGAAATGTTGGTTTTATACCAACGTTTCCGTAATTCCCTCAGTATTTCTATGGGGCCAAGATTTGGCATATCTAACTGCGCATATTTGTTTATTATCTGCTCAGTCTCTGTGGGCCCAAGCAAGGATTCTACCTCGTTTTGTAGGCCCAAAATGGGATTAGGTAGCTTCCTAATGGCCTCAAGCTTAGGATAAATCCGTCGCTGCAATTCAGAAGGTAGTTTAGCTAAAACCTTCGACAGTTTTTGATGACTGTCATAATCAGGAAACGGGGAGAAAGCGGAGTCTACGCGCATAAAAATAACTCACTATCTCCATCCCAAACAGGAACATCAATATCTAAAATTGGACCTGACATTTTAACAATCTTGCGGGATCTTAAAAGCATAAATTTATAAGCAATATGAAAATGTATATATAAATGTATAAATATATAACGAAACGCTTACCCACAAACAGCTTCCACTGTTGCTTGATATTGTCCAGTACAAAAGGAAAAAACGAACAGAGGCCCCGATGGCCTTTGATGACAATGTATTATTATTTCAACACAGAACAGCGTCACTCCTTCCAAAAATTGAAATTGTCCCACAAACAGCTTCCACTGTTGCTTGATATTGTCCAGTACAAAAGGAAAAAACGAACAGAGGCCCCGATGGCCTTTGATGACAATGTATTATTATTTCAACACAGAACAGCGTCACTCCTTCCAAAAATTGAAATTGTCCCGTAGGGAAGACGAACAGAGGCCCCGTTGGCTTTTAGTGCCAATGAATTATTATTTTCAACAGCAAGAATAACACACTGCTTCCAAAATTTGAAATTTTCCTTTAGGGAAGACGAACAGAGGCCCCGTTAGCCTTTAGTGCCAATGAATTATTATTTTCAACAGCAAGAATAACACACTGCTTCCAAAATTTGAAATTTTCCTTTAGGGAAGAAGAACACCACAAATTCACGAATATATACCCAATAAAAATTCCCAGAAAAAAAAACCAGGATCAGGGTAAAGAAAACGCAAATGTTAGTCGATTTATCCCAAACAAATGAAGAAGAAAGTCAATTTATTTATACCAAAAAAAAATCAGATAAATAATCAATATCCTGGCGCGGTCGCCAATTTTGTAAACGTCCCCGGCTTCAAGTAAATGCCGTACGACGTTACAAACTCGGTTAAGGTGCTCTGAATAGAGATTAGTTACTGATATGGGGGCCCTTAAGAGGGCCTTGGCGGCGTTCGCGTAAGTTATATGTATGTAAGTTGATGTTCTGTTCCTTGGGTGGACTCTGGTTGTGGCTCCTGCTGTTGTTATAATATGTGTTGAAGTTCTGCATTAATTGGCTCGTCTTGCTGGCTGAAGTGCAACACGGTGAGTCACGTATGTTGTCAATTGTTGGTGAAACAAATCAACATCCAGCGTAGGTATTGACAGCCGACAGCACGCACATGTGTAACACGAGGCAGAACGTAGATACGACCAACTGACTTGCATGGTAAATTACCGTGCTTAAATAGCATGCAATATGTGTACTTGCATACTATTGGTTAAACGTCGTTAAACGTGGTTAAACGGCAATTTGCTTTTTTCTCATTGGTGCAACGTAAATAAATTTTGAATTTAATTTACGCAATATGTCGGCGATTGATTTGTGTCGTTACAATATTAATATCATCAAAATAATAATAATATCATCAATAATAATAATAATCATCAATAATAATCATCAATAATAGTAATAATACCATCAATAATAATAATAATAATAATAATAATAATAATAATATCAATAATAATAATAATCAATTATAATAATAACAACAACAACAATAATAATAATAATAATAATAATAATAATAATAATAATAATAATAATAATAATAATAATAATAATAATAATAATAATAATAATAATAATAATAATAATAATAATAATAATAATAATAATAATACTAATAATAATAATAATAATAATAATAATAATAATAATAATAATAATACATTTATTTGGCATCAAAGGCCAACTGGCCCAATCATTGAAATAGCAAATCAAGGGTAGGATATGTGGAGGTGAGTGGAATTGTGACTAGCAAAGTATTTAATAGCAGGGGAGGGGTTGGGGAGGGGAAAAGTTATCATTAACATCAAGATAGTTCAATCTGGTGAAAAATAAATATAAGCGAAGTTCCATTTGACTAGACAAGATCAATTGGAGATAGTCCGTGAAGTATCAGATCTTCAAGGTGAATGTGAGATCGAAAACAAAGATGAAGATGAAAAGATGGCGGCCCGGAGGTAGACGTCGACCGTTGGAGTCCATTGTCGTGACGAATGAATTGATGGAGTCGGCAGGATTGAGGCGAGCGAGTCTTGCAAGGATCGCAGGCATCTGTAGAACGTGATCGAGATTAAAAGAAGACCAGGGAGAGTCGAAGTCCGAAGCGAACCGTTGGTGGATCGGTAGGGCTGTTGGGTTTCCGGTCCTCCGCTGAAACAAGAAAGAAAGAAAAGAGTTGGATGAGCAAAACGTAGTAGAGTATCCACAACGTGGATATAATGGGGTTAGGAATGGGCTGAGAGGTGGTATTAGTGAATCTAGAAGAAAAGAATAAGACAAGAGAGGTAGAGTGGAAGATGGCTGCCTGATGGATTTAACCCTACGAAGTTAGTAAAGAGGATAGCCTGGGGTGAAGTAAATGTTATGGATTGAGAAGGAACCAGTTTCGTTTCCAATCGGTCGTATCACAAAGAAATTTGTTGAAGAAGTACTGATGGGCTGCCTTTTTGAATTCGTGCTGGGGTAGGAGTTTTATGTCTGTGGGGAGAGCGTTGAAGACATTAGTGGCTTTGGAGAAGAGATAGATTTTTTTAAATATGGTGGGGGTATGGTAGGCTTGGATAGAAGAGTTACTAGAACGTGTGGCATAGTGGTGACTGGGGTGGGCAAAATTGGAGAGTGGTAAGCAGGTTGTGATCTTGTGGATAAAAGAAATGACGCGAAGGTGACGGGTGAACCAAAGCGGAAGAAGGTTTGCCAGAAGAAGGCGTTCCCTATAGTTTTGGCATTTCGGGAAGACTCGTTTTAGAAATCTGGAGGATATCTGTTCAATAGTGTAGGAGGAGGCGAGGGTTAGAGGACAGTAGAATTCGCTGGCGTAGGAAATGAGGGGCAGAACGTAGACCTTGAATAACGTGAGTTGGAGAGTGGGATTGTTAGTCTTAAAACAGATCAGACGGGCCCATTTGAAGAGTTTGGAGGTAGTGTGTGTAAGGTGTAGGGAGAAGTCAAGGGATTTCGAGAAGTGAATGCCAAGATGTTTGGCCGAATCTATTATTTCTATATCAAGGGGGTAGTTGGCAACCGGGATAGAGCAGAATGGATCAGAGGAGAGTTTCATTATGCGAGTTTTGGTGGGATTTAGTTTGAGGCCGATTCTGCTGAGCTGCGAGTGGAGCGAGGATAGGAGCTCCGATATAAGGGATAAGGAGTTGGATGTTTTGGAGTTGCTGAATACGATAACCATGTCATCCGCATATTTGAACAGTTTGAAAAGGTTGTCATCAACCTGTATGTGCGCGAGCGTAAGGTTGAAGAGAATGGGACCAAGTACGGAGCCCTGGGGAACACCGGATCTGATATGGGCTGGCCTCGAGTGACTACTGCCAACTTTTACTGTCGCATATCGGTTTCGGAGATAGTAACTAATAAGATTGAGTACGTTGCCGCAGATACCGCTTCTCAGTAAGGCGGATTCGATTGCTGAAAATGACAGCGAGTCAAAAGCCTTGGAAATATCCAGGAATAGGAGGGTGCACTGGAGCCCTTTAGAGAAGGAGGAGTAGCAATGATCGAGAACACTAACTAAGTTGGTGGAAGAGGAGCGGCCATTCAGAAAGCCATGTTGATCATCGAGGAGATAGAAGTTTACATGAGACTTAATGGAGGGGTAGATTAGGTTGTATAAGATCCTGTCGAAGATTTTGGTGAAAGAAGGGACGATAGTAATGGGGCGGAGATCTTTAAATGATGAGATCGAAGAAGTGCCATTTTTAGGGATAAGAGAGATCGTCGAATTGAGCCAGTCCGGGGGAAGATAGGTGGTTTCGAGACAATGATTAATAAAATCTGCAATCAGAGAGAAGACGTTCCAGCCTAGAAGGGCAATCATACTGACCGAGACTCCATATTGATCAAATTGGTGTTTAGATTTAATGTTTTTAATTGCCTGGGCGACGGAAGCCGGAGAGACATGGAACCAGCGTAGGTTCTCGGTGTCTCCGTTGTCTAACATCTCAACAGGTGGAGTGGGAGTGGAAAAGGAGTCGAGAAGGTGAGTCAGATAATCATTGGCGAATCAAGGGTCGCCTGACTGAGAGAAGTTGATAAACGAGGTTTTAGGCTTTTGCAGCAATTGGTGTTTGATGATGGCGAACTTTGCCCAGGGGTTAGGAGCTGAGCGGATGCGTTTTTCGATGTGGAGCGCTTGTTTGTTGATAGTCTGTTTAATGAGTCCATCAATGCGTCTCAGAGCGACGGCGCGAGCAAGTGACGATGTGCGTAGGCGAGAGTTGCGTGCGAGGTTGTCACGTGCCTTAAACAGAGCGTTCAACTTATTCGTCGTGTATACTTGTTGAATAGAGGTGGCGGAGTTATAGTGGGAGGATAGGATGTTATGGACTTCGGAGAAGCACGAGGAGAGATTGTTTGAGAGAAAGAGGTCTCTCCAGTTAACTGTGTCACAGAGTCGGCGGAACTCTTCCCAGTTGGTGAATCGTCTGAAAGATTGGGTGTCTTCTCGAGGGGTGAAGGATAAGAGAGGTAAGAGGAAGGATACCTGACAGTGATCAAGGTTGGGGAAGATTTCCCGAGAGCGAACATCGGTCACCTTGTTATTGCAGAGAACACAATCCAGTTGGTTGTTCCCTCGGGTAGGAAAATGCACGAATTGGTGTAGCAGGTTATCCGCAAAGAGTCGACGCAGTGGGTGACTTTCGGAAGCTAGATTATGCCAGTTAGTCATGGGGAGGTTGAGATCACCCACAACGACGTACCGATCAGAGTCTAAAGAGAAAAAAGTAGATAGGAGTTGGGCCCCGCGAGTGTCGTCGATGAGTGAGATATTATGGGGTCTGTAGACAACACAGGTAGATATGCTTTGGTTAAGGATTTGTAGCTGAAACGAGAAAAATTCAAAACCTTGAGAGTTCGATGTCGACAAGCGTTTGGGCATAAGAAGGGATCGGACATAGACGGCTAGTCCGCCCCCACGACAGGTAGTTCTGTCGCTACGAAGGAACGTGTATCCATGAATGAGGAAAAGATCATCACAGTGGATGGAAGGGGACAGCCAAGTCTCAACAAGAACGCATATGTCAATCTCGTTAGAGGATAGAAAGGCTCGTAGTTGATTAATTTTAGGCGTAAGTGACCTGCAGTTGATGAGGATTGCTGAGAGCGCTTTGAGAGAGGGATGGTTAGATCGGGGAGGAGAAGCGTGCGGGGGCTTTCCGCTGGCGGGTGGAGCGAGATCTAGGGCTGATGAGGGTGACAGACCGCTCGTTGACAAGGATAGAGTGGTCAGCGTCGATTTGGATTTCTGTTGTCCCGTGTTTATCAGGTGGGTGAGGCAGTTGTAGGGTTTGAAAGCAAAAGGGGGGCGAGATATCTGGGTTCGAGGGGGCACTCGGAAGGTGCGTTGAGGGGGCGAGCAGGGACAGAGAATGTTCAACCATGGATTGAATTGGCCGATTTAACAGTGGAAGGTGATATGCTAGTTTAAGATAAACCATCTGGTGAAGAAATGCTAAATATATTAGCAAACGAAGTTTCAGCACGTAATAGCAAACAGGATCAATTAGTTTTATTTAATCTAGATGAAAATGTCGATGTGAAAGACGTCGAGAAATTAAATACTTTAATAAAAGAAGAAACGCATGCAGCTATTGCTAAATGCTATAGGGTGGGGAAACTTGCTGATCGTCCAAGGCCTGTAATTGTAAAATTATCAAAAAGGCCAACAAATATGCAATTAGAATCTATCAATAAAAAGAAAGAGGAGAATTTGAGTTTTCACAGCATATTTATTGGACGGGACAAAACGTTCCTCCAACGGAAGTTGGCAAAAGTAAAAAAGTTAAAGAACAATCAGGAATGGAAACCGCCAATGTCTGATCAAGCTGTTAAACGGAATCAATCGAGTGAGACTGCAACATCAAAAAACGATGTATCGTTATTAACTGTTGTGGACAGAGGGGGGAAAGGAAGTATGGCCTCGAGGCCCGGGAAAAGAATAGTAAACAAGCCATCAAGGTTGAATCAGTAAAAGTCGACACTTGTTTAGATAAGTCGCTTTCTACATTTACTCTATTTTATGCTAACTCTCGAAGTGTTAAAATAAGAACTTTTTACTGTGTAATTTTATAATAAGTAACGATTTCGATTTTATAATATTATCTGAAACCTGGCTTAACAAGGATATTAAAAACCATGAATTTGATATTCCTCATTATTCTTTATTCAGAAAGGACAGATCGCTGGATAAAAGAGGTGGAGGAGTACTCATTTATAGTAAATCTGTATTTAAGGCGAAAATTTTACATACTAGTGATGATAATGCTATCATTGATTTCTTATCTATACAAATTGATAATCTGATCTTAACCGCGGTTTACAGACCGCCGTATGCTACTTTATATGATGATCAAACATTTACCAATATTTTTCAATCTATTTTTGACTGTCATGGCTATAATGTAGTGGTTGGTGACTTTAATAAGTTACATGACTGTGAAATAATCAATTTTTTTCTAATCATGATCTCAAGCAGATCATAAATGAATCAACTAGAGGTTCCAATGCTTAGATCATGTATACTTAGAAATTGAAACGGTGAAATCACACATTTATGATGTTGTTAATTATTTCAAAGAATTGGATCACAAACAAATTATTTTACAATGGAACATCTTGAGTAGTAAAAGATCTTTAATGGTCGAGTTTGCAAATTCGCTGATGATTTAAAAATAATCTTCGCAATTGATCCAAAAAATGTCGAATTCTCCAAAAATAATGTTACATTAGATTTGTATGATTTAAGAAGATATTTAATAACACTAGGGTTGCGAATAAACAAATGAAAGACGCAAACTTTAAAAATAGGTAACAGAACAAACTTTAATTATGTTTATTTTCATGATACTGTGATTAATGATGTGTTTGAGATTAAACTTAGGCAAGAAATAAAGGATTTAGGCATAACTATTCAATGTACAGCTTCTGCTGAGAGACAAATTGAAAGTATAGTAGGCAGTGCCAAGAAAAGATGGGCACTAATAAATCGAAATATCTTATCAAATGATATAAAACTTCAAATGTATATAATATGGATTAGACCGGTACTAGAATATGCGGTCGCTACTTGGAATCCATTAAAAAAGGGTTTGTCTAATAATATAGAAGCTGTACAAAGAAAGGTTGTGAAACATATTAGTCCTATTTCTTGCACTATATACGCCTCTAGATTACAGTTTGTGTCATTGCAATCACTGTGGTTTTGGAGGATGTGTTATTGTATAAAAGTTTTCCATTTGAACCAGTGGACTGGTGCCTATATGACTCCGATAAGAAAGAGTCATGAAGTTGGAACTAGATCTGGACATTTGGCAATATCTCCTCCTTTGGTGGGGAATGTAGCGAGCAAGTTATTCTCTTTCTCGAAAATCTACAAAATTTACAACCAATTGCCGAAGGGGCTTAGAGAAATGCCTCCATCTAAGATGTCTTTTAAAACTTTATCTACTGAACTTGAAAAAGTCTGCAATTCTGCTGATATTTGTTATTCTTTTGATTATGATAATACTTTCTCATGGTTGAATAAAAGACAAGGATAATTGTTATCGAAAACAGATTTTCTAGAGATTTTTATTTCCAAGTTTTGCATTGTTATAATTGAAATGTTATGCACTATTTCTTCTAATTAGTTAACATTACATACAATCAATTGCTAGTCATGGTTCTCAATTTTTGCATAATGTTACACTCGAATTATACATTAATTTTTCCTAATTTGATAATGTATATATTATTCTTTTCAGTCGAACTTTCTGATATTGATATATCGTATTGTACAACTAGCGAGATATACCTATCTATATGATATTAATTGCACATTTATTGTGATGTGATGATTTCTTTTTTATATATTGTACAATTTCCAATTTTATTATTTGATGGAATATGTGTGGTTTGAATCCAAATAAAGATATTCTATTCTATTATATTCTATTCAAGAATTGAATTGGAGGAAGTATTTGTCAATTTGATATGCAATCCACAGAATGAGAGAACTTTTATAGAACTATCAGATCCTTTGGGAGGTCAGGAACCAGGACTTTTTATTGACAGTGATGAATTGATAAAATTGATGTTAAAAATCAAATCAAAAAAACAAAAAGATCACCTTGGTAATTCGATTGATAATATGATTAAATTACCCTTAACATTTAGGAATGCACTCTGCAACTTTATAAATAGAATTTTGAAGGATGGGAAATTAACAATCGATATATTAACGATTGTAGCTAAGCCGTTGCCAAAAGTTAGTAAGCCAACGTGCGCCAGTGATTATAGATTAATCTCTATTATCCCTTCATTTTTGAAGATAATAGAACGATTGATACTAGATCATTTAGAACGTATGTTACCGGCTGATTTTGACTTATGTCAACATGGTTTACGAAAGGTAGATCGACAATTACTAATATGCTTTCCATGTGGAAACATGTAATCACATTAGACGAGAATAAGTTAGATGCATTAATTTTATTTATAGATATCTGAAAAGCTTTTGACTCTATATCTTTTGATGCTATTTTGAATGCGATTAGTTTGTTGAATATTGATCCGAATATTTTAAGATTACTTAAATACTATCTATATAATCGACGAATGAGTATTGAAGTAAACGATTTGATATCAAAATCAAAACGAGTAACGAGTGGAGTTCCACAGGGATCAAGCTTGGGGCCAATTTTATTTAAAATTGTATTAGCAAATTTGGAAACTAAGATCCTTAACGGTCGAGTTTGCAAATTCGCTGATGATTTAAAAAATAATCTTCCCAATTGATCCAAAGAATGTCGAATTCTCCAAAAATAATGTGACTTTAGATTTGTATGATTTGAGTAAATATTTGTTTACACTAGGGCTGAGAATAAACAATAAAAAGACGAAAGCTTTAAAAATAGGGAACAGAACAAACTTTCATTATGTTTATTTTCATGATGCTGTTATTAATGATGTGTTTGAGATTAAACTTATGCAAGAAATTAAGGATTTAGGCATAACTATTCAATGTACAGCTTCTGCTGAGAGACATATTGAAAGTATAGTAGGCAGTGCCAAGAAAAGATGGGCACTTATAAATCGAAATATCTTATCAAATGATATAAAACTTCAAATGTATATAATATGGATTAGACCGGTACTAGAATATGCTGTCGCTACCTGGAATCCATTAAAAAAGGGTTTGTCTAATAAGATAGAAGCTGTACAAAGAAAAGTTGTGAAACATATTAGTCCTATTTCTTGCACTATATTTGTGTCATTGCAATCTCTGTGGTTTCGGAGGATGTGTTATTGTATAAAAGTTTTCCATTTAAACCAGTGGACTGGTGCCTATATGACTCCGATAAGAAAGAGTCATGAAGTTGGAACTAGATCTGGACATTTGGCAATATCTCCTCCTTTGGTGGGGAATGTAGCGAGCAAGTTATTCTCTTTCTCGAAAATCAACAAAATTTATAACCAATTGCCGAAGGGGCTTAGAGAAATGCCTCCATCTAAGATGCCTTTTAAAACTTTATCTACTGAACTTGAAAAAGTCTGCAATCCTGCTGATATTTTTTATTTTTTTGATTATGATAATACTTTCTCATGTTTGAATAAAAGACAAGGATAATTGTTATCGGAAACAGATTTTATTGAGATTTTATTTCCAAGTTTTGTATTATTATAATTGAAATGTTATGCACTAGATCTTCAATTTAGTTAACATTACATACAATCAATTGCTAGTCATGGTTCTCAATTTTTGCATAATGTTACACTCGAATTATACCTTAATTGTTCCTAATTTGATGATATATATATTATTCTTTTCAGTCGAACGTTCTGATATTGATATATTGTATTGTACAACTAGTGAGATATACTTATCTACATGAGATTAATTGCACAATTATTGTGATGTGATAATTATTTTTTTATATATATTGTAAATTTTCCAATTTTATTATTAGATGGAATATGTGCGGTTTGAATCCAAATAAAGATATTCTATTCTATTCTATTCTATCATACAAATCAAATGTCACATTATTTTTGGAGAATTCGACAATTTTTGGATCAATTGGGAGGATTATTTTCAATACATCAGCGAATTTGCAAACTCGACCGTTAAGGATCTTAGTTTCCAAATGTGCAAATACAATTTTAAATAAAATTGGCCCCAAGTTTGATCCCTGTGGAACTCCACTCGTTACTCGTTTCGATTTTGATATCAAATCGTTTACTTGAATACTCATTCTTCGATTGTATAAATAGTATTTAAGTAATCTAAAAATATTCGGATCAATATTCAACAAAATAATCGCATTCAAAACAGCATCAAAAGATATAGAGTCAAAAGCTTTTGAGATATCTATAAATACAATTAATGCATCTAACTTATTCTCGTCTAATGTGATTACATGTTTCCACATGGAAAGCATATTGGTAGTTGTCGATCTACCTTTCGTAAAGCCATGTTGACATAAGTCAAAGTCAGCCGGTAACATACGTTCTAAATGATCAAGTATCAATCGTTCTATTATCTTCAAAAACGAAGGGATAATAGAGATTAATCCATAATCACTGGCGCACGTTGGCTTACTTACTTTTGGCAACGGCTTAGCTACTATCGTTAATATATCGATTGGTAATTTCCCATTCTTCAAAATTCTATTTATAAAGTTGCAGAGCGCATTCCTAAATGTTAAGGGTAATTGAATCAGATTATCAATCGAAATACCAAGGTGATCTTTTTGTTTTTTTGATTTGATTTTTAACATCAATTTTATCAATTCATCACTGTCAATAACAAGTCCTGATTCCTGGTCTCCCAAAGGATCAGGTATTTCCATAAGATTTCTTTCATTCTGTGGATTACATATCAAATTGACAAATACTTCCTCCAATTCACAGAAAAATCCATACTCAGTTTTATCCACAGGTAGTATAAGCTTTAACGTTTCCTTGTATTTACTGTAATCTGTGAGGAGTTTAAATCCTAATCGAGGATTACTCTTCATTTTGGCCAAAATAATTCGTTCTGATCTTTGAAGAATTATTAGCAGTGATGAATTAATTTCGTTATCAATGGAATCTAACCTCATTTGTTTAATACTATTAATAAGACTACACTTTATTATATTATTTGAAAGTACTGTCTTAGAAGGGCCAATAAAACGCAGTGTCGGACGAAGTATTCAAAGAGAAATGGCCTAAGTTACTCGTGGTTATAGTAGATTTTTCCATGAACTTAGAAAAGGCGTTTGGAGTCTACAAGGCTCAAAGGTGTATGCTGTGCGCAATTTCAAAGGGATAGTCTGTGGAAGGTCAAAATATATAGGTCATAATGAGGACTTCCAATTAGAAGACAATAACTCTCACGAGAGACTTTATGATCCTCGCGAATGGCATATGGCAAAGCATGAATGTGGGCGGAGTGCATTGTGCCAAGGATAAAGGTGCTTCTCGTGTTCAGGTGGATCCAGATGTATAGGTAATGAAAAACTGATAGAAAGGAATAATTATCCGCAAACGTAGAAAATGCCCAATATTAGGAGCCGTAGGAGCGTGTGTTGTATCACAAAGTCTCCCAGGTGTGCCAAGTAGAGGGCACACACGTATAAAACACCAGTCACATAGATTCTACTTAATCGCATATCTCAAGGACGTTATCGATCTTAGCGACAACAAGCTCGTCAATCAGGACCAATTTAAGAGACTAAATTTTCTCGTCAACATAGGTGTCTAATTGAGTATAGTTAGATGAGATGTGGCAAAAATAGATTGTTCTATAGTTAATTATCTTCTGTGGGTCGCCAACGGAAGTTCAAAAGGGTTTAAGAGTTTAATTGCAATCTCTGTGGTTTCGGAGGATGTGTTATTGTATAAAAGTTTTCCATTTGAACCAGTGGACTGGTGCCTATATGACTCCGATAAGAAAGAGTCATGAAGTTGGAACTAGATCTGGACATTTGGCAATATCTCCTCCTTTGGTGGGGAATGTTGCGAGCAAGTTATTCTCGTTTTCAAAAATCTACAAAATTTATAATCAATTGCCAAAGGGGCTTAGAGAAATGCCTCCATCTATGATGTCTTTTAAAACTTTATCTACTGAACTTGAAAAAGTCTGCAATCCTGCTGATATTTTTTTATTTTTTTGATTATGATAATACTTTCTCATGGTTGAATAAAAGACAAGGATAATTGTTATCGGAAACAGATTTTCTTGAGATTTTTATTTCCAAGTTTTGTATTATTATAATTGAAATGTTATGCACTATATCTTCAAATTAGTTAACATTACATACAATCAATTGCTAGTCATGGTTCTCAATTTTTGCATAATGTTACACCCGAATTATACCTTAATTGTTCCTAATTTGATGATGTATATATTATTCTTTTCAGTCGAACTTTCTGATATTGATATATTGTATTGTACAACTAGTGAGATATACCTATCTACATGAGATTAATTGCACAATTATTGTGATGTGATAATTTTTTTAAATATATATTGTACAATTTCCAATTTTATTATTTAATGGAATATGTGTGGTTTGAATCCAAATAAAGATATTCTATTCTATTCTATTCTAATTGGGCTGTCGCTGAAATTTTCTATATGCTGAAGGAATGGACAATTTCATAGGGATTTATTTCTTAATTTATTACAAAATGGCCTTAGCTTCCATGCCATAGACTCTTTGTGTAGACTCGAGATAGGACGCAAAATGTGGCTGGTAGTTTAGTGATTAGGTCAGTTTGCTTACCTAGATCCTCTTTCGCATAAGATATGGTCGGCGTAGTTGAGAAACACTGAAAAGTGTTTCAACATTTCAGTGCTAAGCGTAATGGATTGAGCACAATAATAAAAAATAAAACTATGTAGGTGATACCGTTATCCAGTTCACTCTAGGCCAAGCCGTTTTAGCAACTCAAGCTACAGGTCTCTGTTAAACAATTCCATTAGTCGCGAGTAGAAGGAAGGTGTAAAATGTCAAATTACAAATTTACAATCCCAACAGTGATAGTTCCAAAATGTTAACCGGTAATTATTGTCTATTAAGCACTTTAGCAAACTTTAGTCACAATGAGCGCACCTTGTTCCACGATATCATAGTTTATGATATGCATACAACATGATATTTAGAAAAAGCGTAACATGGCTCACGTATGGAGGTAGGATCTAAACAGATCGCTGAAGAAGTTTGAGCTATTAAAGCAAGCCAGATATTCTGTCGTTTGGCAGATGAATTTCTTCAGAAATGTCCGTTTGATGAGTTTCAAATAGATGGCATCAACATATGTAGCTGAACTCAGAAAGAACACAGTAAGCACTTAGACAATATTTGGACGAGACTGAAAAGATACTGCATAGTGAAAATTTTTTTAAATGAAACATAAGTTATTTGACAGTAAAGTTTCATGGACATGCAATCTAGAATGTGGACTCAAGTCCTTGAAGTAATCAAAGATATAGCAGAGCATCGTATAGTGCAACAACTGCGTATTTTTTGTAAATGTTCAACTAATATCATCGCTTTATACTAGGTCTAAGCAGAATTACGAGATCGTTGTCTTGACTTCGCTTACGGAAAAGGAACACGGCGTGGATTTACTGTCGGTATTTGCTGCAGTGCTGCACTTCGATCACTAATTTGACAGCCATCAATTAAAATATAGGACTAACTACAAGCTGTTGACACTGTTCTGAGAACGATCCGTAAATAAATATGTTAATGAATAACTAAAAAGAAATTAAACTTTTTAATGTTATATGGTTTTATGGATCAAATTTTTTAGACTCGTTATGGTATATAGAAAATAAGTTTATTATTAGTGGAAATTCGTCATCTAACGGAAACTTATATTTTGCAAAGTAATAGTAATACTCTAGTTGAATACTGCTTTTTGTGAAGAAAAGGTACCGTCCTATTATCCCACATTCTTCGACCAAATATATAGTGGTTAAAGAGCGTAATACCAGCTCCTACTGATGAATCGCCAGTAAGCACGAAACGAATGTGCACGAGATTATACTTTCCATTCATGTTGCCTTTGGTTTATCCTTCTGATCACAACTGAACTAATTTGTTACTGGTTCGGGCAAATAATTCAATACATACTTGGAATAGTGTAATACCTATGTTTGACTACCATCCTATAATTGATTATTTTAATATATATATATATATATATATATATATATATATATATATTGTACCTTCTTTGCAAAAGGGATGCAGTTTCCCGAATGGCACAAAAGAAAGTTGAAGCAGCATTGACACGCACATTTAATGCAGCCAAACTACGATTGTTATTTAGGGTAACACATTTGCCTTTACCAGCAATCAAAGAGAAACAGCCGTTAATGTCGATATCAAATATAATTTACCAATATACATGCACAAGTTGTCGATCAACTTACGTAGGCCGATCGACCAGACGGTTAATTACTCGAAAGAGAGAACATTGCAACTTGAACGCCTGTTTTAAATCAAATGGTGAATACACGTCTGCTACTGCGCAACACATCATCGAAACAACGCACGTATGTTCTCCAGACGTAGCATTCAAAGTAATTACTAAATGCAAAAACAAAAGGGAGCTAGCCACATACGAAGCCTTATTGATAAACAAATTGCAGCCGGATTTATGTAAGCAGAAGAAGCACGTACAAGCATTGAGTTTGAACTGGATGTGACGCACGCAATTTGATTGGTTTCTATTTTTCACACTCGCTTTGTTCACGTATTTCTATCTTGTTTTGCTTTCCAATTTATATATAAAGATATGTTCATGAGAAGATATTTGAGAAGACCACGAGAAAGAAAATTTTCTTATATCTGATAAAATTTCTTTTTGTTTTTGCACACAGGAAGGGTACAATGAATTTTATTAAAGCTCGCATTTCAAAAGAATATATATATATATATATATATATATATATATATATATATATATATATATATATATATATATATATATATATATATATATATATAATTAAGGAAAACATAAGCTGGTATTTTCGGCGTATATAATGCAAAGGGAGATCATATTGGAAAAAGTAAACGTATATGGAAATTTCTTTGCGATATTCTAATCTTGAAATGTATCATTATTTAATTAATTTCGAAATACTGTAACGCGCGGCTCCGCTTTACAACTCAACGAGTATCGATTTCATCAGATTCAGTTTTCCTTAGGGTTACATAGACGAATTCTGCGTTTAGCCAATTATTCTCTTAACTGTGATTTTAGAAACAATATCTGTTTGTTTCAAGCAGTTTTAATTGAGATTTCTTGAACTGCAAATTTATTTGTAATTAATAGGGTTTTGTTTAATAAAAAAACACACCCGCGCGCAATACGCTGGTAACATGTAGTGGATTTATATTTGTGTGTTTCTCAATCATTTATCCGAAAACTAACAGTTCAGATAAGACATTCTGGATTTTTATTTTGTATATTTTTAAATCATTTATCCGAAAACTAACAGATCAGCTAAGACATTCTGGATTTATTTATTGTGTTTATTATGACTTTGCTTTTGTGCCTAGATATAAACTTGTGTTGACAATATTTTATTTAACATTTAAATACTGTTTGTTGCGAAGAACTAATATATATGCAAGTATAGATATGTTGTAAATCTGTAATAATTAAAGAAGAACAGAAGGAAATTAGCAGTATGAATCGAAAGAAGAGCGTATTACTTGTTTCAAAGCCATTGGTGACTATCAGGAGCGTGTATTATTCTTTTAACCACTATATATTTGGTCAAAGACTGTCCTATTATTCCACAGTCTTTGACCAAATATATAGTGGTTAAAGGGCGCAATACCGGCTCCTACTGATTAGTCGCCTGTAAGCACGAAACGAATGTGCATGAGATTATACTTTCCGTTCATGCTATCTTTGGTTTATCCTTCTGGTCACAACTGAACTAATTTGTTACTAGGTTCGCAACACCTTATACATACTTGAATATTTTATTTTGTTGCCGTCTAGAGCACGGTTAATTTAGACGAAATTTTCTTTGCAACATTGTTTACAATACACGTATGATAATTCGACTTAGCCTTCTCACATCACCCATTGGAAAGAGATCTGATATTAATCATGAGCACAGGCCACGAAACTTATTTTCACCGATGACCGCTACCAGTCATGTTTAGGAATGGCATAGCATCGCTAAATAAACAGCTACCTCGCAAATCCTCTTACAATAACCACAATACCTCCTGCATAAATGGTCCCCCGTCTCGTCGAACTCACAGCTAATAAATAATTAATCAGAAACTCCAGTCTATGAGAATATCAAGTAAGCGATAGTTCTCCTGCTAGCCCAAACACGTCAGATGAATGCCACGGAAAAGTGATTTCGGTAAAGCGGGGAAAACCACAAGAATACAAATACTGAGTAACAAACACAGCGAGCCACTCTCTCGAGATCACAATTCTCGGAAACAACCACACGATGACGGGTGAGGACGATGTAACTCTGCCATCTATACTCGACAACACACACACAAGATGACGTCCAGATCAGAAAATGCGCGAAGCCCGGTGGCGAGCCCAGTAGCAAGCCCAACCACCATGTGGACCCAGTATAAGATTTGACAATTCAATCCCCACTACCTTGACGAATGTATGGACGATGTTACTTTATTGGGCACTGTGTCTAATATAACAGACGAGGGCTCAATATTTTTGAGGGTTTGGGAGACAATCCCAATGTCTTTCAGACGCGGACTAAAAGATATCCTGCATCATTACATTGAGGGAACATGTTTGCAGCCATGGCAGATTCTGCAACGCGCCGTCAAGCAGCGCATGACACCACATCGGGAAGATAGGCTTACAGGATTTATGAGCCAGATGTCCCTAGGTAGCCGCACGCCTTCTGAGCTATTAAGGGAGATTGAGCAGGAAGCCTCTGAATTCAAAATGCCCAAGAAAATCTTAATGCGATTATTTATTTAGAAGCTACCTCCGGCACTCCAAGAGATGGTCACGTTTCTGCGCGTATCCGTCGAAGTTCAAGACGACGTACTGCCGGCACGTTCAGACAAGTGGTGGAAGAAACACCACTGCAGCTCACCTGCCTCGGAGCCAGGTTGCATCTCTTTACGCCTGTCCGAGCCACAACCTACAGCGTCGTCAGCCCAAACAAATGTCATCAATGAGCGCCTCATCAGCCTCCTCGAGAACCTCACCGTCAGGCCAGATTCTGTCTCGGTCGATGTCGTCCACTATAGATGCGACCAGAGCAGGCGTGACCAGCGTCGACAAACGTCCCAAAACAGCACCAAGATGTCGACGTCCAGAGGCCGTGCCACAGTTCCAGAGCTACCGGCGGAGTGCTATCTGAATCACCGCAGCTATGGCCATTCCACGCGCTATTGCCTCAGAAATGGCTGCAGATTCCCGCGCACAGACTCGACGTTCAAATGGGCGCAGTCACCTTCGACAACTCAGGATTTTCCGCCCATGGAGGGTTCGGAAAACTGCCGGAGTCAGTCTGCTCTGCAGCAGTAGTGGCTAAACACCCCAATATTGATGGCCGCTCGACGTCTTCTGGCTCAAAGCACGTTGTTTTCATGGTAGAGCTAAATCAAACTATTGTCTTTAAAGCGACGGCTCCAGTCAAGTTATGCTTCAAACAACTAAAGCCTTGCAACCAGTCTCATCGTCATTTGCCAGTATAAACATCTTTTCTCATCCGTGACGCCAACTCTGGCGAATTATTTCTCATAGACACTAGTTTCGACGTCAGCTTACACTGCCACAATTATTCCGAACCCATCCACCAGTCAACGCCAGCAGTCTTACCTGCGCCAAAGGTTCCAACATAGCGACGTTTGGGGTACAAGTACACACAATCTCGTTCTCCAACTCAAAACGATTTTTCAAGTATCCTTTCATCATAGCCAACACGACATGAAACATCACTGGACATGATTTCCTCGAACATTTTGACCTCGCTATACGTTCAAAAACACGAGAGATACGCACAGCTGACGATCAGTTGCTATCATCAGCGCTCAAGCACACGACTTGCGCCAAAGCAGTCTCATCTATTCAGCTTATTCTTGCAGTTCCCCATGTACCACAACTGGACGATGTTCAAAAGCGGCATGAAGACATTTTCAAACCTATCTCCTTTATGCCCAATCTCAAGAGAAAGCGTGCCAACACAGCTCATCGCATCATCTTATCGAAGCCACTTCCTCATCCTCCAAGAGCATGTCCATTGGCACCACACAAGCATAAGGCCGACGAGCAAGAATTCGCCATGCTACGTCAAGAAGGCATCTGTGCACGATCTAGCTCATCGTTCGCGTCGCCTGTGGTAGTGGTACCAAAAAGTGAGCGTGGAACATTCAGAGTGTGCGGTGATTATCTTATTCTCAATTCTTCCACACAGTCTGATTCGTACATCCTGCCAAATACACCTGACCTACTAAGATGTGCTATCAGTCATGCTGTGTACTCGAAACTCGACGTAGTTAAAGCCTACTATCAAGTACCGATGGACACAGACTCCATTTCTTATACTGCACTCAGATTCACCGTAGTTGGCACACACGAATATCATTATGTGCCTTTCGGTCTTCAGAACGCATTTCAAACATTTCAACACATTATCGACGAAATACTAGACGGTCTATCATTTGTAATTCCCTACTTAGACGACATTCTGTTATTCTCTAACTCAATATCCAAACATATGTAGCATGTTGATATTCTACTTGCACATCTAGCAGACTATGGCTTCGGGCTTCATGGCAACAAATGTGTATTTGCGCAAACATCAATTAAATTCCTCGGTCATCAAATTTCAGGAAAGTTATGACAACTCTACCTGCTAAGGTTCGTGCCTTTCAAGATCTACAGCCTCCAACCACCGTTCGAGCGTTACGATGATTCTTGGGCAACATGAATGACTATTCTCGATTTGTACCTTGCCTTGCCAAGATTCTGGCCCCTCTTCACAAATATCTCGTGTCAGAAAGTCGTTTTGTCAATAAATCAAAACTGATTCAGCTCAACGATGACGACATGCAGGCTTTCGAGGATGCCAAAAGGGCTTTATGCAAAGCGACCAGGCTTTATTCACATGATTGGGCTCAACCTTTAGAATTGATCACAGACGCATCCGACGTTGTCACAGGCGCAGTACTTCAACAGACCATCAATGGCGTACACCGACCTATCGCGTTCTTCTCGCAAAATCTACATCCTCGCGAGACGCGGTATGATACATTAGTAAAGAGTTACTCGCTATCTACCGGTTGATCCTACACTTCCACACCTATCTGGATGGCCGAAAATTCAGGATCTATACCGACCACCTTCCTCTACTCCCAATGCTCAGAGGAAAGAAAGAGTATTTATATTCACGACGTGTCAACTCGCAACTTACACGAATACACGAATATGAATATGAAGTCACTCACGTCAAAGAATCAGAAAACGTGTTTGCGGACTCCCTGAGCCGTCCTGCAGAACTCTGTGCTTCTATAATGTGTCCTTCACCTATAAGTACTCAGGAATTTCAAGAAGCACAGCAAAATGATCAATCACTTCGGAAATTTGATGTCAATCGCCTAAAAACATTTGATTATGATGGAAATCTGCTGCCGTGTGAAATAACTGGCGTGAGCCCTCAGTCGTTTATACCTGAAAATTTCGGTCGCAAGATCTTCGAGTTTTACCGTTCAATGAGCCACCCATCTGGCAAAGCCTCAGTGGAAACTTTATCCAGAACTTATTTTTGGCCTGGCATGCGACGAGATGTCAACTAGTGGTCAAATCAATGCCTAGAATGTCATAGATGCAAAGTGCCGAGACACACCAAAACGGCACCACAGGTCATCCAAGTGCCCAAAGTTCAGTTCACGCACATACACGTTGATTTGGTAACCTTACCTGCCGTGAACAATATACGCTATCTACTGTCAATACGGAATAGCACCACTCCATGTTATGAGGCCATACCACAGCCAGACATGAAGCAAGACACTGTCAGTTATGCTTCAGAGCTCAATTGGTTGGCTCGGTTTGGTGCTCTAGCTCAAGTGACAACCGATCGTGACGCACAGTTCTTCGGCGAAGAATTCGCTGCCCTACTGAAATACCAAGGTGTCAAACACTCCGTGACCGCGGCTCGTAATCCTAGAGCAAATGGTTTCGTCGAAAGGCCACACCGGGAACTGAATTCGGCGCTCAAGGCTAGCCCAGAAGAAAATTGGTTTGTGGCTTTGCCGAAAGTACTCCTGTCAATGCGGCAAGACCTCCAGAGCCGATCAAATGCAGCTCTGCTGAAATGGTAATTGGCGAATGTCTACAGCTGCCTGGCGAACTAGTCCAATCACGTCTGAAGCTGCGATAACGATGAACGTTCCGGCATTTCTGTTTCAACTTTGCAGTTACCTACAGTATAACGCTCAGAATCGGCCGATCTGTCCTACACGTCAGCAACCTGGTCCAATCTACAAACACAAACATTTTGATGTCTGCAAATGGTTCTTCGTCAACAACGTCATGGATAACGGGATTCTAGCCAAACTGAAGCACGGTCCTTATCGAGTGTTTAGATCGACATCAGAATTACATAATTTTGAAGATAAATGGTAAGGCTGTCCTCGGCCGACGTTAATCCAAATGACACGCTGTTCCACGATTTTGACCTATCAGGCGGCGAATAGACGATACTTCCACCTACAGACAGTTTTGCTGACCACGGGCTGACGCCCGACTACTCACCAGCAACAGAGCCAACTGACGCCGTCTCGCCGCAGCGAGATACAGAGGAACCAGAGTCAGTGTCAACAGAGCCAACGTCAGTGTTTACTTATTACACCAGAGCCATAATACCTCTCGTAGGGTTAGCCCCCTTCGTTGTGTACTAATTTCATCAGATCCGGTTATCATTAGGGTCACATAGACGATTTCAGAGTTTAGACAATCTTTCTCTTAACTGTCATTTTAGAAACAATCTCTGATAATTTCAAGCAGTTTTAATTGAGATTTCTTGAACTGCAAATTTATTTGTAATTAATAGTGTTTTGTTTAATAATAAAAAACCCCTGTAACGACACAAATTAATGGCCGACATATTGCGTTAATTAAATTCAATTTTATTTACGTTGCACCAATGAGAAAAAAGCGAAACTTGCCGTTTTAACCAATAGTGTGCAAGTAGGCGTGGCATGCTATTTAAGCACGGCAATTTACCATGCAAGTCAGTTGTGGCATTTGCATTCTACCTGCTTCACGCGTGTGCGTTATGTCGGCTGTCAATACCTACGCTGGTGATTTGATAGTTTCACCAACAACTAACTACATCCGTGACTCAACTTGTTGCGGTATACACAGAGAGACGAGCCAATTAAGTGCAGAACCTGCAGGACGTTAACCACATCGTGATTACAGCTCAACCACGGGAGCGACAACTCAACCAGAGTCCACCCAAGGCTCTAGGACATCTTCACACTCTGAAGACTTCAGGAGAACGCATTACCAGGCCCTCTTAAGGGCCCCCTATCAGTAACTAATCTCTAATCAGAGCACTTTAACCGAGTTTGTAACGTCGTACGGCATTTACTTGAAGCCGGGGTGTTTACACCCCTGCGCGCAATACACCGGTAACATACAGTGGATTTATATTTTGTATGTTTCTCAATCATTTATCCGAAAACTAACAGTTGAGCTAAGACATTCTGGATTTTTATTTTGTGTGTTTCTCAATCATTTATCAGAAAACCAACAGTTCAGCTAAGACATTCTGGATACATATTTTGTGTGTTTTTTAATCATTTATACATAAACACTAACTGTTCTGCTAAGACATTCTGGATTTATTTATTGTGTTTATTATGACTTTGCTTTTGTGCCTAGATATTAACTTGTGTTGACAATATTTTATTTTGTTGCCGTCTAGAGCATGGTCAATTTTGACTAACAGTGAATTTTAATTTACTTTGCAACATTGTTTACAATACACGTATGATAATTCGACTTAGCCTTCTCACATCACCCATTGGAAAGAAGTCTGATATTAATCATGAGCACGGCCCACGAAACTAATTTTCTCCGACGACCGCTACCAGGCATATGTAGGAATGGCATAGCATCGCTAAATAAACAGCTACCCCGCAAAACCTCTTACAATAACCACAATACCTCCTACAATATATTAATGGCTACCGAATTGAATTCAATTGCGAAACGTTGACGATGAAAATTATATCTGGAAAGTAGAAATATCACTACGTCATACCAATATATAATTTATTTCATTTAACAGCAGAATTTTTGGGTTCAATTGTGTTGTTTTAAATATTGCTACTATTTATATATTATTATGTGAAATCTAGTGATTATATTTTTGGCGTTATTATAAGTATAAAAAAATCGTTTGATTAAAAAGAGCGTGACCTGATTAAAGGAAGTGTATATTATACTGAAATAGAATTTAATTCAGCGCAATGATCAATTATTATCATTGTAAGGGTGATATCATATTACTGAAATGACGCATCAATAAACATATGAGGAATATGCAACAAAATCAGTTAATAATTTAAAAATTACCGAGTCAAAAATTTGAAAATATTAAATTGAACTAAGCTACCTAAACGTTAATTTGAAGAATAGTGTCTAACAAACAATTGGAGAAACCATGCCTTAATCTGGATCATGTTAAATTATGTTGCAGTATTTAAAGTGTTAAATTATATCTATAATCGAGAAGCTCGAATTAAGGTAAAACTTCTCCATGCAAGAAACTGAGCAAAATGCCTGTTGAATGGACATGAAGTTAACGAAACACCAGCAAAAATTCAATATTGGTTTTTAGTTGATTAGTCAAAAAGATTGTTCTTCTCGTTGATCAGCAAGGAGATGTTGATTCTCTAGTTGCTCAATTTAATTTACGAATGACTTGGGCGACACTAAGGCGAGCAGAATACTGTTAACTTTTCCATCAATAACACGAATTGCTGCCAGATTTCATCTATCACATCCACTAGCGAGAAATCAGAATGCATAATAAACTAATGTATGAGCTTTTATTGCTGGAACTGAGAATGCATATCACAAAAGACGACTGTTTATATATATATATATATATATATATATATATATATATATATACATAATTTTCATGACACTCGAGTGGAAAACAATTCTCTATAAACGATGAATGTTCATCACAAAGGATGTATGTTACTACGGAAAAACATTAAAAATAAACTGTTAAATAAATTATGATGTGCGGAGTATTATAGTCATTTGAGTGACGTAATAAATTAAATTAAAGGCAATTCTATTAAATAGGTTATAAATTTTATAGCGTGTGGTTTATAAAGCAAACCACAAAAATGTACTTTTGTTCAATTGTTCAAAAGAAATTTAACCAAATAGCCTCTAATGCTAAAATTTACATAAGCTGTCTAAATCAATAAAATAAAAGCGCACAAATATATATACCCAAACGTTCAAACTGAAAATTATATTTATTCAGTTTATAGCTCAATTACCTCCCACGTTATCTTTGAGGTCTACTTAATACATAACTTAATTAAAATGAAATCAAAATAGTTAAATACAAACGGGATAACATAACTACACAGTATCTAACTCTATGATGACTTTGTTTTGGCCTTCTTGAAAATGGTTTATCTGAAATAAAAACATACTAATATTTCAACTTTATATGATGACGATTTAACCGACGAATCAGACTTTCTCATCAGTAAACACATTAGTAATTAATAAAAATTAGTAACTCTATGAGTACTCTTGCTTATATTAATTGTTCTGTTCAAGGAGCATCTAAGCTAATTTTTATTACTTCTACTTCTATTGGTCAATCCTGCGTTTCTCCACGGTTCATAACTTGTCACCTGTATTATATTTGCAAATACCCGTAGCCCTGAAACAAATAACTTGTTTTTAAACTTGACAAACGATTAGTGATTAGCTAAACAGGAATAAGCTTATTTTTGTCTCTGTTATTGTGATCCTCATTCAGAATATGGGTTAAGTACATACCTGAAATATTGATCGCAATTTATCAGAAGGTGAGTATTTAGGCTACCCTGCAATGTTTCATTGGAATTAGAAGATAATTCACATTTGCATTGCTATGTTGCATTGATGTCACCTTGTGGATTAACATGAATGAAGTTGTAGCTCCCAGTGCCTTCAGGTTGGCAGGCAGGCGTTAGCTTTTTTAACATGTATATCGAGCTGTTTTTGTTATGCACTTAACATATTTTACGTGTCTTTTTTTTGGCAACTGCTGTTGTTACTTCATAATGCGCATTCCAATACGTGAGTTCAGCAAGTAGCTTGCGAACAATATAGAGTCAGCTAACGGCTACGAATAGATCTGCTCATACGTTCTGTAAGTCGCACAACACAGCATTAACATTACGCGGAGTTTTACTTCACAGTCATGCGACTAATATTGACCTTATTCATAATGATTATTTAATATAAGGCATAGAAATTGTGCAGCCGACATTTCCAGTCAAGTTCAATGTATGCGAGACTGCTAGAGGTGAGAGCCGCATATCTAAATTTGATTTCCATATATATTCAATGCGGTTTTATCCTCGATAGTCAGTTTGCCGTCGTACTCTGATGATGATCAAGGAAGGTCGAAACGCGTCAGTGCGTTGCGGCTGGCAGTAGGTTTGTTACATTGTTCAACGACTGGTTAAATACAATGGGATTGGTGTTTACTTCAAGCTCGCAAACTTGATTTAAAGAATTGTTACCACCACCCGCGCAAACAATTATTGTTAAAATATATTAGGCACAATGTCATAAAATAAACTGTACACAAATTGCTGTAGATCATAAAATTATGGCGAAATTTGATTTACAGTGTTTATAACTCGCCAAAATTGGTACTGAGTTGGAATTAAAAATATTTAACACACGCATGTTACATTTTAATTTTTTTTAAAACGCTAATAAATACGAAATAAATGTACACATGAGATTATACGTTTCGTTCATGCTGACTTTGTTTTATCCTTCTGGTCCTATTTGAATTAATTTGTTACTAGGTGCACAAAACCTAATGCACAGTAGCATATATATTAGGTCTCAACAATACAAAGTATCTAATTGCTATGTTTTCAATTGAATGGTGTCATGATTACCGCGAAAAGTGATAACTGATATCGATCAAGTTCAGTATGTATAGCTTTTCGAGAGTTACAGGTGTTCAGAACTAGTTGTACTTCTCAATTTAGGTGAAATATAGCATATCTAAATATCCATTGTGTTGAAGCCAGGTACAGACTCGGCAACCATAGTGTTGGTACCATGTACCTATTCTGTAACGATAGAGTTGGTAATGAAATTTTACAATAATTGATTGCGTGGATGGTACTAAAAATTCTTTAAATCAAGTCCGCGAGCATGAAGTAAACACCAATCCCATTGTTTTTAACCAGTCGTCGAACAACATAACAAAACTACCGCCAGCAGCAACGCACTGACGTGTTTTGACTTTCTATGATCATCATCAGAGTACGACGGAAAACTGAGCATTGATGATCAAACTGCATTGAATATATTTGGAAATCAAAGTTAGATATGCGGCTCTAACCTCTAGCAGTCTCGCATAGTGGAAATTTCGGCTGCACAATTTCTATGCAGTCACGAACATTAACTTTTTGCAGCTTTCGCCCCATATACATATAAAAGCAAAACAATTAAACTATAATTGATTGCGCGGCTGGTGGTAACAATTCTTTAAATCAAGTTTGCGAGCTTGAAAAAAAACAACATTTTCATTGTAAATAACCAGTCATCGGACAACATAGCAAAACTACCGCCAGCCGCACGCACTGACACGTTTCGAATTTCCATAGTTTTAGTTTTAGGTACTGACTCAGTAGACAGTGTCGATGCTCTTTACAGGCTCGGTATATATTATATAAAGTTAGTTGGCTTTGAAGCTGCATTGTCGAAGACTTAGTATGAAGTTAGCTCCATTACTGTAGGTGTACACATTCGTATAGGAGATTATATCGTCAAATTGTCCTACATTCCTCACTAATATGTACAGTGTGCATAGAGAATAACACCCACTCCTACTGTTGAGTCGCCAGTAAGCACGAAACGAATGTGGACATGAGAGTATACCTTACGTTTATGCTGTCTTTGGTTTGTCCTTCTGTTACAATTTGAACTAATTTTTTACTAGGTGCGCAACACCTAACACACAAATGACGTTGAAACCAAGATGTACACAATGTTATCTAAATTGACATATTAGAATTTAGTAGGAAATACGAAATAAATATCCAATATTAAATAGAGATTTAATACATTAATTATTAGAAAGTTCAATAACTTTTCGACTCATTTTTAATATTTAAATTATGTTCGTGTACGTTACGAGTTATATTCGCATTAGTATTCTAATTCCTGGAGGGCGCTATTTGTAGAATATATTTATATTCAAGCAAATATATTTCTAACTACTAGACAGATTAATTGAAGCAAAAGTAATGTAATTCCTTTCGATCTAATCCGATATCTATTTAAGTCTAATTTATAATTTATTCTCGATTGATATGAATACAGTGAGTAAGAGCACAGAGTGTTGTTTGACAAATATAACTTTATTTATCAAGTGCAATATTAAACGATGTAAAGCATAATAAATTGGGATCTTCATTTCTGAAATGGTTTTTAAAGCACGAACGTGCTTGACTGCATTTCATAACTTGTCTTTTTCTGGCACACGCATTTGACGCGTCAAACTTTTCGCTTGACTGACTAATTCATAAAAGAGTAATATTGCAGATAAAATACCTCAATAATTCTAAAATTTTCATGAACAGTCATTGACTACATATGCAGAAACCATTGCGTTACAAAGGCATTAAAAATGTGGTTTAATTAATTCTGACAAATTTATTACTCAAACTGCTTGCAACAGAGCTGATGGATACAAATATCTTGAAGGTAATCGAGCGATTAATATTTGATCAGTTAGATTGAATTCTACCGCTGGAATTAGATAATGGTCAACATATATTTAGAAGAGGTCGTTTGAACATAACGACTATCTAAAAAATCATTGATTACGTGGGTAGTTATGGAAGTTATGTAAATCTTGTTTGGGATCTTGATATAAGCACAAATCCCATTATATATACATTTTTCAGTATAAACCAATTATTGCTTAGTGTATAAAAGCAATTCTCTCAGTAGACCAGTTTCGTAACTATAGGGAACTCATGAAGTTCTGTGTAGAATTTTTCCCTGGTTGCTGCTCGAACCTGGGCACATTCGCTTTGGTGTATCTGACGCTATCCATTCCGGCACCCTGACGCACACTACAGGCAGTTTTCAATAGCATATTATCTGATGTTTTGGTTAGCCCCACTTTCAATTAAAGTTTAGGTGGCATCCAAACCTGTCACTATAGAACATAAACCACGCTACTTGTGGAGGTTGTATTGGATTAAAGATTTATAAATGTAAACATTCATTGATTGCGCGGGTTGTGATTGCAATTAGTTTAATGAAGGTTTGTAGCTTAGGATAAAAAATGCTATTCTATATACTTTTGTCAGTATAAACTAAGCATTTTACAAGGTAGCACATGCAATTTATCCAGTAGACCGGTTTCGTCTTTATTGGGAACTCTTCAAGGACTGTCTAGAATTTTTCCTTAGATGGGGTTCGAATTGGGGCACATTTGCTGCAGCGTCTGTGATTCTATTCATTGCGCCACTCTGCCGGACACTGTACATTGTCTTCAATTGTTTACAACCTTAGATTTTTTGTTAGCCTTACGTTCAGGTGGAGCCTGTGTATCATCTACTTATACCTAAAATTTCAACTAGCCACCCTCAATCTGTAGTTGGAGAACAGACACCAAGATAATTGGGAAATAATATTTAATTTCAACATTTATGCGCGTGTATTTGTGCAGCTAGAATGACTTGATCGCCTAGATAAATCAGTGTATAGTATTACAGATTGTTTGATTAAATTAATGTAAAATATATCATTTTGTATATGTTCACATTCTGTGTGTCTGTTGATTTGACTCACATAGAAACTATTTAGTTATATTTTTATCAGTGCTAACGAGTTAATATAGATTTGTGTTTTGTTTTGACCTCCCAAGTTATAAGCGGTATACGTGTTAATCAGATTGTTCTATTTGAATATTGTACTCTGGTGTATAGTTTTTGAACTCTGAATTTAAGGAATTCATCTATTACTTGAAAAGCGTAACGAGAAAGAGAGCCTTGTTGATTAAATTTGGAATGTTCTTATCTGTGAAATATTGGCTTACATAATACATTTTAAATGTGATTATTATACACCGTTTATTTTGTAAATTTGAAATGAATTTTATGATAAAGTTATATCAGCCGACAATGTTTTATAAAAATCACTCCATTAATCCCATTTTAAAGCTGTCTTCTCTTATTTATTCCGAGCTGCACAGTTTCGATGCAGTCATGATCATTAAATTTTTGGCAGCTTTCGCCACATATATATCGTCAATACAACTAGACAATCATTGATTGCGCGGGTGGCGGTAAAAAAGTCTTTAAATCAAATTTGTGAGCTTGAAGTAAACACAAATCCCATTGTATTTAACCAGTTTTCGAACAAAATAGCTAAATTAACGCCAGTTGAACGTACTGACGTATTTCGACCATCTATAATTATTATCATAGTACGACGGCAAACTGACTATCGAGGATCAAACTGCAATGCATATGTATGGTAAGCAAAATTAGATATGCGGTGCTCTCCTCTAGTTTTCTCGCGTATAGTTTACATGACTGTAAATTGTTGCTGCAAAATTTTTAATTAATCATTAACATTAACTTTTTCAGTTTTCGTCACATAAACAGGTAATACAATTAAACAAACATTGGTTGCGCGGGCGTTGATAACATTTACTATAATCATGTTTGTTAAATTGATATAAACACCTTACTCATTAAGTACTTACATATGTCAGTATAAACTAAGAATTGTATGGTTTAGTTAATTGCCTTTTCTACACTGTACAATTCGTTGTTTATACTGTCATATGTAAGTACTTAATGAGTAAGGTATTTATATCAATTTCGCAACCTTGATTAAAGTAAATCATTGATTGTGCGATTGTTGTTAACGATTTATAGTAATCAACTTTTCGAGCTCCAAGCAAACACCAAATGTATTGGATTTAAACAGTCGTCGAAAAAATGACGACGGTTTTGTTAAGCAGGTCGTCGACCGGTTAAAATACGTGGATTGGTGTTTAATTCAATCTCGGTCACTAATTCGGTAGCAAACAATAGATTTCAAAATTGACGGAGACGTTATTTGAATCAGGGGGAATTTGGTTCAGTCGTAAAAACCGTCCACTATGTCTACGAATACGTGTACTACATGCAATTTACAGTTATATATTAACTTTGGTTCCACCCTTCTTACCTTTATGTGGCCTAAAGAATGAATCAAATCCCTGGTAACTACTGATGAGTGTCCAAAAAGAACAAAACTGCTCTAGCTAATAAATTGCCTTCGCTATATTGTGCAATGTTTAATGTAAACCAACAGCATGTAAATAATTAAACATCAATTGATTGCGCGGGTGGTGGTAATAATTCTTTAAATCAAGTTTGCGAGCTTGAAGTTCAGCGAACGGTTAAATACAATTGGATTTGTATTTACTTCAAGCTTGCAAACTTGATTGAAAGAATTATAACTACCACCCGCGCAATCAATTAATGTTTAATTTTATTACCTATATATTCATATATATATATATATATATATATATATATATATATATATATATATATATATATATATATATATATATATATATATAGCGTAAGCTGCAAACAGTTAATGTTCGTGACTGCATAGAAATTATGCAGCCGACAAAACCAGTCAAGTACAAAATATGCGATTATTAGATGTGAGAGCCGCATATCTAAATTTGCTTCCATATACTTGCAATTCGGATAGCTCCTCGCTTGTCATTTTGCCATCGTACTCTGATGATGATCATGGAAGGTCGAAACGCGTCAGTGCGTGCGACTGGCGGTGGTTTTGCTGCATTATTCTATGACTTGTTAAATACTATTAGATTGTTGTTTTCTTAAAGCTCGCAAACTTGATTTAAAGAACATATAAATAATTCAATTCTGTCAGTAAACTTTCTAAAAATTGATGTAAACATTCGAATTGCGTTTTTAACCATATATTTGGTTAAATGTATTATAGTTAACTAAATTGTAAATTATTCCATTTATATCGGCTAACTATTATAAATATGTGTTTTTCCTATATTCATATGCTTTAATACAAACGTGCACAAATGAATTTCTAGGATATGCCCAAAATCCATTCTATAATAGCCTGTTCCAATTAGCCAGTTTAATTTAAACGTCTACACTAAAATCAGTTTTTACTTCAGCGTTCCGTAGATATTGCTGTGTGTTACGTTCATGTAACCATTATCGTGTATAACGGCGTTAGGCCACATTATCACAATTCGGGCTTCGGAAGAGGAGTGGAAAATAAAGCACAATGTGATAAAATAGATGAATCTCTTTTACTTTTCTGTCCAAAGTTTGCTTACAACTAAGAAATATACAAGACGAAATCCTGCCTTGATCCTCTTATTGAATGTCATCATCTCAACTGGCGTGGTGTCTTTTTTATGTTGAAAACTCGATGTAATTTTAGTTAAAACTATAGTTTAAGAGTGATCAGACATGTCTCCATCAAATAATTGACTGATCAGTAGTAATAAAAATGCAAATTACTTTCCATGAGTAGCCTGGGTAAATTATGGAAGGGATTGAATCAAATTGAACAAAATATTTAAATTCTCAATTGTTTATTAGGTGTTGCGCACCTAGTAACAAATTAGTTCAAATAGGATCTGAAGGATAAACCAAAGTCAGCATGAATGAAGACTCACCGGTGACTCATCAGTAGGGAGCCAGTATTACGCCCTATGCCCATTATAAATTTGAGTGAGGTGTGTGGGCAACTTGGTTGGTACCGATATATATATATATATATATATATATATATATATATATATATATATATATATATATATATATATATATATATCCGAAACAACTAGTATTCTGAACTGATATTTTTTGAAATTTGATTGCGGAGTGTCAGATTCATATTTTCCAATGCCGTGTTTTTCGTACGCTTTATAGCTGTGCACTATCAGTTTCACAAAGGTCCGATTTATCACAATTTCCATTTCTTTTTTATCTTCGATCGGGCTGGGTTTGTATTCGTCCTTTTTCCGAAGTCTTCAATATATATATATATATATATATATATATATATATATATATATATATATATATATATATATAAAAATATATATATAATTATTTATTTTAGTTATATGAACATATATTCATATGAAATTATTTCTAAGAGTTGCTTAACTGCAGTGTGCTTACTATTAGTTTTGAAGAACATTAGTTTGTTCATGCTATCTGTTCCTTTCTCTCTTTTACTTTAATCCAAGCGTCGCTCTGACATTCACTCCCTT
Organism: Eudiplozoon nipponicum; assembly: GCA_029291075.1. Taxonomy (NCBI): domain Eukaryota; kingdom Metazoa; phylum Platyhelminthes; class Monogenea; order Mazocraeidea; family Diplozoidae; genus Eudiplozoon; species Eudiplozoon nipponicum. The sequence goes on along the minus strand of JAQBSW010005333.1, from coordinate 22,830 downwards.
TCCAACTGGGTAGTATGCTGTATCATATTTGAACTAATTTGTTACTAGGTGCGCAATACCTCATACGCAATTGTATAAATTAGAGTACCCGGCTTAAAATAAAACACAATATTTGTCATTCAAGTTTTTTTGTTTTATCAGTTTTGAATTTTTAACTTTGATTACCCTGACATAGTAACATTACAGTTATAACAAATTTTTGAATACTTTCTGTCTCTCCTACAATATTCTGAAGATTTAGTTGTTGAGTGGGGATTTTCATGCGCACTAGACATATGCATATACTGAGATTAGTTACTGGGACAAATTCTATGTTTAAAACCATTGGTGAGTCAAAAACTTAAAATATAAATAGAGCGGTTTCGGAACGAGGTAACACATTTTCTTAAATCTGCTATTGTGAGTACTGTTTTGTATATAGATACCTGAGGATGGTGCTGGAAATTAGGCACCGAAACGTCGCCAGTAAACAAAGATGTGATAGAACCACATTTCCATTGGTTAGTATGAACGATGTTGAAGCCTTCAGAAGAAAAAGACGAATAAAAAACCCAGCCCGATCGAAGGCAAAAAAGAAATGGAAATTGAAATCAATCGGATCTTTGTGAAACTGTTAGTGCAAAGCTAAAACCCATGTACGCAAAACGCGGAATTGTATAAAAAAGAAAGTATCTAACTGAGACATATTTAAATGCTCGTTTATCTATCCTGGCACCAGTTTCAGACTATTCATTAAGTGCGAAACACGACCTATGAGATTTATTGTTTTTGTTAATTTAAACAGTATTCGAAATCTAATTAGGCATTTATATGATCAAACTCTGTCTTGATCATATTTTAAACATCACAATACAGATGAAAGATTTTCAGTTTTAATCTGACAGTTTGTGACTGATTTCTGAGTTGAAAATTTACAAAATCGAATATTAATATTCAAATCTGCGGTATACAAAATGCACAGTTTAACTTTTATGACAATATATATATATATATATATATATATATATATATATATATATATATATGCGAATTTAATTCATGTTATATTATACAATGTTACATGTATACAATTACATGTTACAATTATACAAAAAATTGACTGTGCGGTGGTGGTAATACTTAAACGCTTACGAGTTTTCAACACAAATTAACCATCAGGGATTAACCGTCGGACAACATAGCAAAACAACGGCCAGTCGCACGTACTGACGCGATTGGACCTTCCATGGTCATCATCAGAGAACGACGGAAAACTAACTAGCGAGAATCAAATTGCATTGCATATATACAGAAAGCAAATTTCGATATGCAGTTCTCACCTCTAGCAGTCTCGCATACATTGAACTTGTTTGGAATTGTCGGCTGCACAATTTCTATGCAGTCACGGACATCAACTGTTTGCAGCCTTCGCCACATCCACATATATAGACAATACAATTAAACAAAAGTTGATTGTGTGGTAGTTTTGCTATGTGTGTGCGCGACGACGTGTTAAATATAATGGGATTGGTGTTTAATTCAAGCTCGCAAACTTGATTTGAAGAATCCTGCTTTTGTCACAACACGGATCAGGTAATCATACCTGGTATTGAAAAACTTATTTATTTTAAACAATTTGGAATGATGTGTAGATTGAGAAAATCTGATTCCAGCGTCATTTTCAGACAAGCAGTTGATGGATGGCTTGAAAATGGGGGGACAAATGAAAACCCATCAATCAAGACCAAAAATCGGTGCACCAAGAAATGTAAAGGAGAGAAGATTTTACAATCTTACGAGTGCTAAAAATTGTAACACACAAGAAAATGGCGGAGAGTACAAAATTATTAAATGTTATGCCCCAGTAAATACCACTTATTTCTCAATATAAGCTTATCGATAAGCACAGCGAATATTTTTAAATCAATGCGTTTCGAAACCTCTTTTACATAAAAATGAAGCTGAGTAATTTGCTAAATATTTAAAATAAGGATTCGATGCTAAATGGAGTACAAATTGAAATGGTTTTTAAAAGAATGCATTTGACAAGTGACTAATTAAACCAGAGCTCATGTTTTGATATATTAACTCAGAATAGGAATATACTCAAATGCCCATTAGACGATCAGAGGCTAGAATTATAAATATTTTTAAAGTGGATGACTTGTAGGAGATTTAGGAGGAAAGCGACGCCAAATAAAATCGACCTGACAGATAGGCTAACAAAAATGTGATATGTACCGTAAAATGTCTGGGCAGTGCACAACCTTGTCGGGGTAGTGGACGGGTGTGAAGCATATGAAGCCTGGTTTAGATCCTGGCAACAGCAATTCTGTTATGCAAGTTGTTAAATGCTCATTACAGACTGAATCGATTTTGTTGGTGATTTTAATTCATCTTCTGTAAAACTTTCGTTTATACTGATATATATATATATATATATATATATATATATATATATATATATATAATCAAATCTTGTTCTTCTAGATCTTTACCAGATGGAACAGTAAACGTTCTACAATTTCAGATCAGGGATCGCTACAGAGATGCCGTATAAGATCTACCTTAATAAAAGACTGCCCAAATAGCTTGTGGGAGTACAAAACTAAGAATGAAATGCAAGCTGTAGCGAAAGTGGTGTAGTGTATTAGTTGAAGGATACTGAGGAAAATACACTCCGGTTTATATCCTGGACATGTCAATTGTGATAAGTACTCGATGAATGCTCAATAAAAACGAACCCAGTATACTGGAACTGCATATGCTACCATATTTAATGTTTATTTTAAAATGACAGAGCTTAAATAATCAAATTGTTTCCCCTCCTTTAAATCAATACATAATTTTTAGTCTATATATATATATATATATATATATATATATATATATATATATATATTAATTTTTACTGGTATTTGTATTTATTTAAAAAAAGAGTTATATTTCCATTTCTATTTACATTGCATGTCTTTATAAATTTAATAGGGTTTTAATGTGACAGTTTTGATGGCACAATCATACTTTATTTATGCGTGATTGAATTAGCTTATTCTAATCATAGTTTAATTTCGCGCTCGACTAGCTAAGCGTCATTTCAAATGTTGCATTGTTAACACGCACATGGCAATGACTAAATTATCAGATTATTGTTATATTACAGCAAACTTTCAAAACGTATGGATGCAAATTACACGCGCTTGCGATACGGAGCCACGTTTTAAATTATGTTTTCAGCAATTGCAAATATTTGATTGCACTATCTTATCGTTTTCACATACATCAAATGAAAAACACATTCTTCTGACAATCAGCCTACCTAAGTAATCAATTATCATTATTCCGCTGCTTTGAGCTGTATTAACTATGGCATAACTCAAAGTGATACTGGTCATGCTCCGCGTTTCAATGAGGGTTGAAAAAATTAATTTGTCAGTTGTAAGTAAACCATCGTAATCGAAAGCATATTTAATCAAATGTTATGTTAACCAAACTCGCGAACTTGAAATAAATACCAATCAGACCACACTACGCATATATCGTCAGTCACGCGCAATAAAACGTTCCGAACATCATTGTTCATCATCGGAGTACAAAGTTAACTTCTGTATCATATATGTGGTCTCAATTTATACTCAATATGCTGAAACCAGAATGCGGCTCTCACCCCTAAACGAATCGAATTTACTTAGATAAAGGTTGGGATTTCTATCTAAACACCAGCCTCATAATATGCATACATTTTTCAGTATATATTAAGCATTGTATAATGTGAAAAATGAAATTCATCCAGTAAAATTGATGGCACTCGTAGGTCGGTGAAATCTTGAATCCTTTCAATTTCCAGGTGCACCGATTTTGTTTGGTCTTGATTGATGGGTTCTCACTTGTCCCTTCACTCGGAAGCCGTCCATCAGCTGCTTGTCTGAAAATGAAGTTGGAACCTGATATTCAGATTTTTTCTGAATTTTCGGGACTTTATTTCCAGTCTCATATCCAGGGTTGACACCATACTCCCAGAAAGAAAATGATTTTTGTGTATGGTGTCTACCCTGAAGATGGGACTTGAAATGATGTCCCGAAAATTGTGAAAAAATCTAAAAGTCTGGTTCAAACGTCATTTTCAGACAAGCAGTTGATGGACGGCTTCCCAATGAAAGGACAAGTGACAAATCATCAATAAAAGCAAAATAAAATCAGTGCACTTGGAAATGGAAAGGATTCAAAATTTTACCAACCTAGGAATGCTATCAATTGTCCCACACAAGAAAAAGGTGGAATAAAAACAATAAAACAAGAACAGCGCTGCGCGAGGTACAAAAACAATTTATTCATCTAGTAGACCTATTTCGTCCTAATTGGGAACTCATCACGTGCCGTCCATAATTTATCTCTGATAATTCACGAAGAGTTCCCAATAAGGACGAAACCGGTCTACTGGATGAACTGCCTTTTCTGCATTTTACAATGCTTAGTTTATACTGCCAAATATATGTATAATGTGGGACTAGTTTTTCATATGAAGATCGCAACTTTGATTTTTGTCATTGTTATCACCTTCCGCCAAATAATGCTCGTTTGTTACTGTAAATTTCATTTACATAATTTAAAAAAAATAAATGTAAGGTGTATAACTCATTTGGAGCAAAGATCATACACTTTCCTGCAGCTTTATCTGGTAGGCTTTAGATTCATGCAAATGATCCTAAAAGCGTTACTTAGAAATTGAGGATTGACCCCGCTAGTCAGTTTTCCGTTGCACCCTGTTGATGGTTAAGGAACGTGGAAACGAGTCAGTACATTTAGCTTACTGTAGTATTGCTAGGTATTGTTACCAGTTGACAGTGAAATTGCTGTTTATATCTTGTCTTAATACATTATTGCTATAATACTTTAAATCAAGTTTGCGAGCTTGAAGTAAACACCAATCCAATTTTAATTAACCAGCCGTCGAACAACATAGCACAACTACGGTACGTGGTACTAACACTAAGTTCTCTGACTCGGTACATTGTTCCAATACGATATACTTCAATGTATGCTAAAATTTACTAAAATTGAGAATTACAACTATTTCTGAGAATCTGTTACTCTAGAAAATCCTTGCACAGGTCTTGATCGATATCAGTTATCGCATTTCATTGGTTCTGATTTGCATTTACACCATAAGTCAGTTAAGTGTACGCGAAAGCCGAATGAATTGCGCACTATCACAATCTGAATATTAGCCAAAGAATATATTTGTTAAAACAAACCCTTATCCTTCAGTAAGAAAATCAATATTTTGGTTGGTCATTTGTTTGAATACAAATTATTAGTTTGACGAATATATGAAAGTGAATGCTCAAGAAATATTTTTTACGCTTACAACACAATTCTGAATCAATATTAGACGTTCTTGTATAATCATATAATAAATAATATATTATGATTGTATATTCTTAAGGCAATGGAATTTCTTCATTTATTTATGGCCTGCTGTTCTTTAAATTGTGCTTTTGAAATTGAGATGTATAGAAATATAGTGCTATTCAAAATTTGGCAAAATATAGTGAACCGTCAAGAATACTTATAATGCGCTACGAATTTCCACTGTCATCTTCAGAACACCACAGAAAACTGGCTATCACTGATCAAACCGCTGTACATAATTGAGGTATGCAAGTTAAAAAATACGACTCCCACCTCTAGTAGTCTAGCATACACTATATTTGACTATAAATTTCGGTCATGTCTTAAATAAGCAGTTAATAGCTAACATTTTGTATCTTTCGCTACATGCACGTGGGTTGTACAATCAATAAATACCTGTTTGCACATATGGGATAAGAAAGATTTAGACAGAGTTTAAAGACAAAATTTAAGAAGTGAGCCATTTTTGCATTTGGAAGCACATTGCAAATTCTTTTAACCAAGCTTGCAAGCTTGAAGTAAACATCAATCGTATTGTACTTAACCATTCAACGAATAAGATAGCAAAACTATCGTCAGTCGCATGCACTGCCTCCTTTAGAACTTCCATTATCTTAGCCAGAGAGCTCTGACAAACGACCACAGGATCAACTGCAATGCACATATATGGAAAGTAAATTTAACATGCGGCTCTCACCTATAGTAGTCCCGCATTAATTGATATTGATTAAAATTGTCAGCTGCAAAATTTCTGTGTAGTCACGAATATTAACTTTATGCAGATTTTGCCATGAATATAAATAGGCTATACAATTGAACAATCAATGATTGCGCAGATGTTGATAACAATTCTATTAAACAAGTTAGCGAGCTTTTCTAACAAGTTTGTGAGTTTAGTAATGATTGTCCCATTGTATTTAACCAGTCCTCGAAAAACATAACAAATCTATCGCCAGCCGACGACTGGTTAAATACAATGGGATTGGTGTTACCAAGCTCGCAAACTTGATTTAAAGAATTGTTACCAACACCCGCGCGATCAATTATTGTTTAAGTTAGCGAGCTTGATTATAAGAATTATTTTCACCATCCGCGTAGTCATTGTGTGTTTAATTTTATTACCCAATTATTTATGTGGCGAAAGCGGCAAGAAGTTAATATTCGTGACTACATAGATATTGTGCAGCCGACATTTACAGTCAAGTGCAATGTATGCGAAACTACTAGAGGTGAGAGACGCATAATTTATATTTCCTTCAATATATGTATTGCTGTTAGCTCCTCGCTATTCAGCATGCCGTCGTACTCTGATGATGATCATGGAAGATCGAATGGTGTCAGTATGTGTGATTGACAGTAGTTTTGCTATGTTGTTCGACGACTGGTTATATATAATAGGATTGGTTTTCACTTCAAGCTCGCAAGCTTGATATAAATTATTGTTACCACAACCCGCGCATCAATTAATGTTTTATTATCGCTACAATTTAGTTCTCCAACCGTGTAAACAATGATTGCTTTCTATTAATTAACTAATTTTGTTATCTTTTACAACTGTTTTCGTTTGTCTATGTTACGTGTTTCGAACATCTTCTGTCTCCACCAGAGCTTAATGGAAACCTAATTTATTATTATCAAGCTGTAATTGGTACTTTTGTAGATATTTTTCAAAATGATCTGCTAGCCAGTTATAATCCAATTATATACAGTTGTGGAATTCATCTTTCTGAAGTATTGCTAAAAAATATTGATCTTTATTAAAATGCATCTATATAATAATGGCATTTTCCAGGTAGATGAATAGAAGCTACCCATTATTTGCATATACTCATCTTGCCTAATACATGTCAATAGGTGTGTTGACACAACACTGGAGTAGAGTTTTTACAAATACATTTTAAAACGTGACTGATGTACTAACCATGGTCTGCATAGAAATTATCACCACAAAAAGTAATTACAACAGAAACAATATTTCGTGAATTGGAATAGAAGATTTCTATCGAACAAATTATATTCCTAACTGTAAGAATAATATTCAACTAGCATCCCATTAAAACACTTATGAAAATTTAAGATGAGAGAGGCGCAGATTAATCTGTGTAGACTTTACGTAAGTATCCATTGCAATCTGACTACCTTAGCCCTTATTACGTTTTGTTTTTAAGGTGATTCGATAAAGCGAAAGGACATTGGTAATTGAAATTAATAGTAGGTAAAGCTATAGCACTGCCAATAAAATAATGGCATTATTGTTTATCTCTTTATTTAAGCAATCTCGTTGGCATAAGGATGACAAAACGAGCAACATCTTGGAATTCTTTAAATCAACTGTGAAAGCATAAAGAAAATATCTATCTCGTTGTATTTAACCAGTCATCGAACAACATGGCAAAACTACCGTCAGTCACAAGTACTGGTGTTTCGATCTTCCATGAT
>JAQBSW010005333.1:0-10000 GCA_029291075.1 Eudiplozoon nipponicum | reverse complement strand
TATAAATTTAGTGTTTGTGCGGATAGCGATAAAAATTAATTAAATCAATAACTTGAACTTGATATAAACACCGTTCCAATTAAATATACGTTTTTCTGTTTAGACTAAGCAATATATAATTTAGAAATGGCAATTCATCCAGTTGGTCGGTTTCGTCCTTATTTAGAACTCGATAAGTAATTTCCAGATCCTACCGCGATCGCGGTTTGAATTAGGGCACACTTGCTCTGGAGACTTACATTTATCCGTTGCACCAATCCTGCCGCATATTAAATTGCGTGTATTTTGCGGATGAACTGTGAAAAATCCTGTATTTGTTTCATCACAGATCAGTTAATTAGGCTATACTCAGTATTGGAAAAAAATATTTCTTGTAAACCAGTCTTGACGTCATTTAATCCAGAAAACCATTTACACTAATATATAATCAAATTTTCATGAAAATCAAATTAATGGAAGTACTATGCTTGTAGTCATACTTCATTTGAGAGCCGTATTTTTACTTTCAGTATTTTAAATATGCATTGGAATTGCTCCTCTTTAGGTAAGTTGACCTTGATGCCCCGATTTTGACCACGGAGTATCTAAAGACATTAGTGTGTGTGTATATGTGTGTGTGACTGGGTTTTTTTGACTATTTTTTGTAATTTGATAAATTACTAGAATTTTGGTTTTTCTCAACTCCACAAGCTCACTCGAAATGTTTTTTTTGATCAAACGCACAACCAAAGATTTCATCAGTCTATAACTTCTAGCAATGTTTGTCAGGATGCAAAAGAGTTACATTCGTAATTGCGTAGAGACCACGCAGCAGACATTCCTGTCAAGCTCACTGTATGTGAAACTATGACGTGTGAGTGACAGATTTCAATGTACACTATGTTGAAATTGCGTTAAAGTTGGAGCATCTACAACCCGTTTGCTTTTTTGCATTGATTATTTCAATGGAAGAGCGAGACGCGGCATTATGTGTAACTGACATTAGACTCCATACTTTTTGTGTAGGTTGAATAAAAGGGTTTCTCAAATATGCAAACAAGAATTAGATAATTGCTTTCAACTTGAGCTGTTTTAAAGTTGTCTCTACAACAGCCAATTTGAATTTGGCGAATGCTGCAAAATATGATTTTTATTACTGAATTGTAGTCGATCCTTCATTCAATTACCTAAATGTGAGACTACTAATAGACAAGTGCCTAATTAAGATTTGAAATACGCGATATATGCAACGCACGTTGATCCTCGTTAATCAGCTTTCTATCGTGTAGGGCAATGACAACTTGGTTACGAAAAGTGTTAAATCGTCCAACTAAAGGTTTTTTATCTAGTTTATGCGACTTACTAAAACATTAAAACATTGTAGTTTATTTCAAGTCCGCAAATTTGATTTAAATAGTTGCATTCAAACTTGCTATGTCGTTGATAAACTAATGAAACTACTTGCGTCCATGCGGTGGACGCTCCAAAAGTGTGCCGTGTTTGCTTAATCAGATTGCCTTTCTGCACTGGCGATGACCATGAAAGATCGAAACACTTCATTTCGTGAGATTTACGATAAATATGCCATTCTGGGCGATTTATTTTAGAGCATATTTTGTGCGAATGGTTAACTACAATGGAATTGGTGTTCATACCAAGCTTGCAAACTTGATTTAAATAGTTATTATCACCATCCACGCAGCCAATGATCGTTAAATTATATATATATATATATATATATATATATATATATATATATATATATATATATATATATAAATTAAGCAAGAATAGGTGCATAGGTATATAGAAAAAGTATGTACGCTATTCATTATGAATTACTACACAAGGCTACTCTCAATACGAATATAAATTTAAACGATATACTATTTCAATTTATATTCATTTCAGTGTTGTTCTGGTTTAGCAGCTAATGATAATAATTTTGAGGAGATATGTAGAATTGCTTTCAGTTTAGCAGATGGAGACGATGAATTTTTAAGAATGCAAAATATATCTTCAGCGAATGCTTCGCGTCCTTTAGATTAAATCAATTGTAACTGTTCGATGTGAATTCGGGTTGTTCAATTTACTTCAGGTATGGCAAATTCGAATCGCGTTAACTAGAAATGGAGTCCGAGATAGCACGAATGTTACTTCCAGTACCTTAGTAATTACTTTGTGGGTTTTTGTAATTTTGCAGGCTCCTATTGGTAACTAGTCAGCTGGAAATAAAAGTATGCGACAGAAAATTAAAACTTCTGTTCCAACTGACATTGGTGTAACTGCCTGGTCCTGAAGTGTCCGCTTGTATTTAAATACACAATGCCAAATGCATTAACGTTATTTTTTATCAATCAAAATTTATAATGAGGAATGCTGTTCGTAGCCAGTTTTAAAATGAATTTTAATTGATCATGAACAAACTCCTGTTAGTAAACCCTAAAACGTATGCTGTCTGTCTGCAGGAAACTTAAATGAATATTATACACAGAAAGAAGCTATAATAGTGCACAATAATTCTAGAGATACATAAAACGAACAAATTAGAGAAGCAAGAGAGATCTGCAGAAATCTAGTTTACGGATTTAATGAACAGAATATCACGTTACCTTGTGAGACGTAAAAAATTACTGTAGTATATTCGGCTATGCAAACTAATGTTATTTAAATTTTCTGTCTGAAATTCACATTTCAGCCCAAAGTCGAAACTTAGATCGAATAGATCAATTATAGTTAGCTAACTACCAAATGTGTCCTCAATAAAATAAATCAAGGTTGATATATTGATAAAACACCTGCCCCATTATGTACATGCATTTGTCAGCATAAAATAAGTATTGCATAATGTAGAAATGGCAATTCATCCAGAAGACCGGTTTCTTCCTTATTGGAAACTCTTCACGTATTGTCTAGAATTTGCCACGGACAGGGCTCGAAACTGGACACGTCTGCTTTAGAAACTGTTTCTCTAACCATTGAACCACCCTGCCGCACATTGCACACAGTTTTCTGTTTTATACTAGCTAGTGTATGTACATAATGGGTCCCGTGTTTATATCAAGATAGCAACCTTGATTTAATTGATTGTTATAACCGCCTGCGCAACCAATGTTTATTTATATAAATGTGTCGTCAATTCTTCTTTATTCTAATTTACACAAAGGATGCTTCTTTGGTATAGTATCGTAAAAATCGTTCAATTATAAGTCTCTAACGATACCAATGTGAGGCGAAATCGCGAAATTAGTTTAGTTGTGTTGTAACTTTTAAACAGACTTGCGTGAATATAATGAGTAAATTTGTGAGTATCTTAATTTTTTTAAAATTGGTGTGAACAGTGCATGATTAAAAATATTTGCCTGATTGTCCTGAATAGATTAACTTTTTGCTCATTAGGTTAAAAACATGGGGAACTTGCGCGTTATCAAGCAATAAAATTAGATTTAATTTTTTACGTCTATAAACTGCCCTGAGGCGAACACTAACCACTTGTCTTATGGTCAAACAATATGGTAGCTTAATTAAGTAGACTTAATGAATACTTATTATCTCATTTGTATCCAAGGCGCAATCATTGGCCATACCTTGTTTAAAAGACTAATAAGCACTAATTTAAGCACTGCTAAACACTCTAACTACCATTTAAATATTCATGGGAAAATCTTGTACGAAATAGTTTGATATAATCAGCATTTGAATAGGGAAATCTGAAAATTATGCGTCACTGCTTTAAATACGACAAGATAACAGTGTCCGCGAGTATGTTTAATTTACGAAAATTAAATTTTCTGCATATATAACTTACTGAGTTCCACACACCAAAGTTTAAACTATGTTTCGAATATTTTGCTCACTTTCACCAAATTTATATTTGCATTTAATTAATAATTTCGACTATGTGCTTAATAGATTATTCATTTCGTTCCCCCTGAACATGGCAAAATTATTTTGAAATTTTTACAAACACTTGCATACACATATTCTGCATCTAAATAACTTTAAAAATTCGTACCAGTAATCATTTATGTTTCACACTATCTTAATATTTTAAAAGGAAGAATATCCTTTGTGCCAGGATGTCGCATAAATATATGATTATTGTTTGTCAGAAAAAGATCATTAAACTCTATGCCCAAATTTTCTCAAAGTATTTCGACAAACATTTTCGAGAATATTATTTAATTGACGGAACATAAACCTATATGTAAACAATTATTTTGTGCTTACAGGCAACTAATCAGTAATAGCCATGATGTTGGTATCCTTTACAGAATTGGTATGAATCGACTTTGAAGTCGCATTGTCGAAGACTTTATATGAAGTTAGCTTCACGTCTGCAGGTTCACACGTTCGTAAAGGAGATTGAACCGTCCCATATTTTCCACATTCCTCACTCAAATATGTAGTGGGTAAATGGCGTAATACCGGCTCCTACTGATGAGTCACCAATACTCACAAAACGAATGTGCATGAGTTTATACGTTCCGTTCAAGCTGTCTTTGTTTTAACCTTCGGTCATATTTGAACTAATTCGTTACTAGGTGCGCAACACCTAGTACACAATTGCATATATATTAGTTCGCCGCCACAACCAGTATCCAAATTTAATATGTAGACACGTTTTGATTAAAGATGTAATAGATATTGCGAACCTAGTAAAAAATTAGTTCAAATAAGACCAAAACATATACCAAATTCAGTATGAAAAAAGGCCTAATCTCATGTACACACACGTTTCGTGCATACTTGCAAATCATCAGTAGGAGCCAGTAAAAAACTTAAAATTCGCAAGATATTTGATCAAAGAATGTGAGACAGTTGGATGCTGAAACCTCTTATACCAAGGTGTATCCATGAGTAATATAGTGAACTTCATAAAACAACAATGCGAAGAAAAAAATGTTTGTAATAATTTCACAATACCTGATATATAGTTGCAACTAAAATTTTTTCATTTCTAAATTTTCCATTAAGTTATGCAATGATTACTGTGAAATTTAATGACTAACGTCATTCGGCGACCGAGTATATGGCTTTTCTGTAGCATTAGATGTTCATTATTCATCTTCAAAACCATCGTAATGGTACTTTTTATAGAAATATTAGATTCTATTTATAACATGTTGGCTTTGAAATCGCACTGTGGAATACTTTTTGTAATATTAATTCTATTACGGCATGAAAGAACAAACATATAAGAAGTTGCATCTTGTAACAGTTCCACATGTCTTGACAAATTGTATAATAATTTTTGGGCACAGTTTTGGCTATTAGTGACGGTTCGCCAGTAAGCACTAAACGCATGTTTACAGGAGATTATATATTTTCATCATGAAGATTTGGCCTATACTTTTGATCCAATTTGAATTAATTTGTCCCTTGGTTTGCGTCCTTATTTGGAACTCATCATGCACTGGCCAGAATTTTCCGCGGACAGGGCTTGATCCTGGGCACGTCCACTTAAAAGCTGGTGCTCTAACCACTAAGCCACATTGCCTCTCACTAAACATAATTTTAGGTTGTGTACTAGCTAATATTCTTCGGTTAGCCTGCGTTGGTCTCACAACAAATTAGGTAAACAATAAATTTCTGTACACTACATGAAGAGATCCAAATAAGGACGAAACCGGTCTACTGGATGACTTGCCTTTTCTACACTATGCAATTCTCAGTTTGTACTGAAAAATATATGAACTTAATGGGTCAGGTGTTTGTATCAAGATCGCAACCCTCATTAAAGTAATTGTTATCGACGTCCACGCAAACAATTTTCATTGAATTATATAACGGTTTTTATTATAGGATTTATACTAAATATTACAGAAGACTGTTGGCTCATATAGTCTCAGTTTGTAACACTTGAACGCAAATAGCTCTCAGTAACGGAATAATTTCGCAAATAACACATAATAATTTGACATGGAAGCCAAAATTTCACATAAGACAGCAAAAGCAGTATATATAACACACACCTACACACACACACACACACACTTTCTTTTTCTCTTTACGAAATTCTGTTGGCAGAATAAACAAAGAATTAATTAAATAAATGTACACATACTATATACATATAGTCCAAAGTTCAAATAAGAACACATAATTAACGGGTTATAAGGCTCATAAATTGAGTGACCAAAATATACCACATAAAATACAAGTAAGAGGATTCTGGCTGATCCAATCAGTAGATATACAAAAACAGAAATACAATCAAAATCAATTACTATTGTTAAGGTTGCAATCTTGACATAAAGACCTGACCCATTATGTATATAAATTTTACAGTATAAGCTAAGAATTGTATAGTGTAGAAAAGACAATTCTTCCTATAAACCGGTTTCTCGCTTAGAGGGTACTCATCATATACTGGTCAGAATTTACCGCGGACAGCCAGTACGTAATGAGTTCCCAGTAAGGATGAAACCGGTCTACTGGATGAATTGACTTTCTACACAATAAAAATCTTAGTTTGTACTGACAAATATGTGTACATAATGGGTCAGGCCTTTATGTCAAGATCGTAACTTCGATTATTGTAATTGTTATCACTGCCCACGCAACCAATGTTTGATTTGTCAAAATCTAAATTAGCAAACGTAATTCGCCGTAATAATGCAATTTCAGTGTACGTTCTACAAATAACGCAGATAAAATTTCGCTTATTAATGATTAACCAGTCGAATACTGTTTGTTGCGAAGACCTAATATATATGCAAGTATGTATTAGGTGTTGCGAACCTAGTAACAAATTAGTTCAGTTGTGACTAGAAGGATAAACCAAAGGCAGCATGAACGGAAAGGTTAATCTCATGCAAATTCGTTTCGTGTTTACGATTATGCAACTGAACTACTTTACAGGGACTTAGCCAGGCAAGAACGTCTGTCTATTTGCACTATTATAATTTGTTCACCACAGCGCAGAATATTTAACTATGAAATCAGCCTGTCATAAGTATATAGGAAATCGTTTAAGCGAAATTTCTCACCCACTTGTTTACTGGACATCATTTGGTGTGTTGATCAGCTGATTGAATAAATATTCAACAACGAGTATCAAAATACAATTGTTTTATATGTGTTGAGAACCTAGCAACAAATTATTTCAAATATGATCAGAAAGATAGTATGAGCGGAACGTATAATCTCGTGCACATTAGTTTCGTGCTTACTGGTTACTCATCAGTAGGAGTCGGTATTTCGACTTTACCCACTATATATTTGTATAAGGAATCTGGGAAAATAGAACAGTACATCCACCCAAACGAATTTGTAAACCAGCATTAGTGAAGCTAACTTTATAATAAGTCTTTGACAACGCGACTTCAAAGCCAGCTCACTTTATATAATATAGATACGAAGCCTGTAGATGGAACCATCATTATGACTATTGCATCAGTACCCGATGCCAACACCATGTTTGCCGAAATGTTACATGGTACCAAAACTGTTGTTGCCTAGTTGGTACATATTGGATTTGGTATCATCTAAATTTTAGATCACGAGGAACGAATTTCAGCTAGCAAGGATGAGTTAGACTAGCAGAAGCTGAGATCCGTTAAAATTGTACCTTCAAATTACAGCAGAATGTCAGTGCAATGTAAAATTAGTAATTTTTGCAATAACAAACAGCAACGCCTCCCGTTTTCCTTATGGAAACTCGGTTCTGATACACTGCAACAAATCCAGTATAACTACCTTTATTAAAGAATATTTATTTAGAAGAAATTATGCCACTATTAGATTACATAACAATGGAAGTTTGTGACAGAAATCTTACGCCAGATATATGTGATGATGGAAATTTGAAATATTCATTGTATATTAAAAAATTAGAAAATTATTAAACACAAAAAGTAATAACATTATTCCATTACGCATTTTAGTAAAGATGATAAGACCTTTAATATATCTTTATTATGTTGTACAAATGAAGTACATATGTTACATTCGGACCGTTTATATAAATGGACAATCGGAGATTAGGCCGTTGACTGAGAAAACTTGTTCTCTCAATGTAATTAACAATGTATCACGCCAAATCACCACAACTTTATCTATAACTTTGTAATTTAGTGAGAAGAACGCAGATAAGTTTCATCGAGTAATATGATAACGGATGATTATATCGTGAGAAAAACAACGGCTAATTAGCAGTTAGCAAATGCCTAAGGAGGCAGAGAAAGAAACCATTAACAATCGATACAAAGGCAACCAAATGGAAATTGGATATAAATAATCGTGGTTAATTATAACTAAATGACCTATGCGAAACGAATTGGATCATTTAAGCAAATATGCTTACCAGTCAATCTCGTAGGAGAAAAATATACTCTACAATTATAATTCTGAATTTATTCATTTTATTTTGCCAAAAAGAAGCTGAAAGTAAAAGCCTTCCTAGCGTTGTAACTGAAAAAGATCGAGCTCGAATATGAAACCCAGCATGAAAACACCTCATAGAGTTCTTTTCCTTTGCGCAGCTATTTATTCTGGCAGATACCAAATTTATGCAGTGTATCAACAAATGTAGGTTCCTTGTGAATTAAGTTTGCATACGTGAGATAAGTAAAAATCACAAAATTTTAACCAAACTTACAACTGCAAAATCACTTTCAGTCACACTTATTCACTCGTTCGACATTTCGTGGTCGCCATGAATGCTGCATATCTGATTTCCATTATATATTTATAAATTGCGGTATTTTCCGAGTAAATTAGGATGCTGTAGTGTAGTGATGAATATCATAGAATTTAGAAATGCGTCAGTCCATGTAAATGGCACTAGTTATGCTACGTTGTGCGATTCGTTAGGTACAATAGGATTAGTGTTTATCTTGAGCTAACAAACATTATTTTAAAAAATCGCTATCGCCACCGACACGATAAATATTGTTTAAAATACATTTTGCTTAACTGAAATATCATCCATAGAGTCAAGAATAGAACCGATTTTAGATTTCACAACATCACTATACGATAATCAATTATTTAATCATTGATTATGCGAGAGATGCCAAAATGCATTTAAACTAATGTTGCGGACTTCAGGCAATCGTAAATATTATTATTATAAACCATTTATGTAAGACAAGGTTGCGAGTTTGATAAAAAATCTAATCCAATAATGTATAAATTTTTGTCAATATAAACTAAACATTGTACAAGTTGCAAAAGCAATTCGTTCAACAGACCAGGTTCATCCTCATTGGGAACACTTAAATTCCTGTGAACAATTTACTGCGAATAGGGCTCGAACCTGGGTTCGTCTGCTTCAAAGTCTGGGACTATAACCACCAAGTCACTCTGCCACATACCACGAACATTTTTCAATTATATACTAATTCAAGTTGTTGATTAATATTTCCTTCACGTTTAGCCTATGCTGCATCATTTTTGACTTAAAGTTACAAATAGCCACACCAAATACCCTTCTATAGAACAAACACCACACTACGTTGGCAAGTGGAATTCGATTAAAGTGGTATACAAGTAAACTATTATCTACTGCAGAGGTGGTGGAAACGATTATTAAAATCTAAATAACATTCACCTCAAGGGAATGATTAAAAATATAAATTCGTTTATAAGTAAAATGTTTTCGTAGTATTCGGCAATAGAATCATAATTTCCGAAGCAAATTTGCCCCGGTCCAAATTAAGTATGCTTTTAAATTCTGGAAGGTACTTGATGAGTTCTCAGTAATGATTTATCTGGTCTAATGGATGAAATTCCTCCGTGAATTTATACAGTGTATCAATGGTAGCTTATTACTTTACCCAGTCGCGCGACATACCAAAACAACCGTCAGTTCCGGATACTGAGTCGTGCTCAGCATAGGATCACGACGGCATGCTGACTAGCGAGGATCAAACCGTAACTCATATATTTATAAAGCAAAGTTAGATATACGGCTCTCATCTGTAGTAATCTCGCATTCTACTTGACTGCAAATGTCGGCTGCACAATTTCTATGCAGTCACGGATTATAACTATTTGCAGGTTTAGCAATACAATT
>JAQBSW010005332.1:0-58529 GCA_029291075.1 Eudiplozoon nipponicum | reverse complement strand
TTTATCCAGTGGACCGGTTTCATCTTTATTGGGAGCTCAACGAGTACTGGCCAGAATTTGCCACGGACAGGGCTCGAACCTGGGCACGTCTGCAGCAAGATCTAATGCTCTAACCACTGAGCCACCCTGCCGTACACTACACGCAATTTTTAGTTATATACTAACTATTTTTTCTTTTTGTATGGACTATATTTTGTATTTAAATAATAAAGTTCTATGTTTGGTTTCGATTCTGGTAACATATAGCCTATCCGGTCCTCCTTCGTTTTGACTGTTGTCGCGAACTTTAATTTAAAAATTAATGTTCGAAAGATTCCATCCTCGTGACATCGACATAATTTGGTGGGTATGAATTAACATTTCGTATTAATCGATGTCTACTTAATTCCACATCTGTATGATGCATGCTCACAATCCTAAAGTAATTTATGATAATCGAAATGGCTCTATCGATTTTCATCCTGTATGACTGATTTAACTTAAATTGAATAAGCAAATCAGTATAGGTATAATTTCACTAAAAATCTCCTACAAGAATTATTCAAAATAAATGTTTTTTTCGCAAGGGATTTGCCTAATTATCTCACCCGTTTTGTCAGAAACAGGATGTTTGCGCTACGTGTCGAGATTTTTACATAAGATATTCCCGGCACATCTTCCGGATTTCTTTCTGAACAGTAAACCGCTTACACGAAAACTCAATTTCTTTATTCATAATGTTAGATCCAATGAAATGGCTGATTTTTCACTAGATAATCGTGCACCATTTATGCGTAAGTACATTTGTGCGTAATTTTAAAGCATTCGGCTTAATAAAAATTACTCGTATATGCACGGTTATTGAGTGAAATTAATATGATCATTAACAATTAATGACCTTTCAATAGGTAAGCTTGAAAAATCTGTGTTTTTGCGTATGTTTATATGTGTGAAGTATTTAATTATATATGCACACAATTGCGTATACGTTCTTCCAATTGATACTACAATTGTTAATACCAATTCTTCATTGCATATGTCAGATTAATTGGTTTGTCCTTAGCTTCTTTAAGGAAATATTTACGGGTGCATCACTGGTTAAGAAGGCAGACAAGATAATATAAATAAACCTGCTGCAAAAATCTGCCAAGCTAATTAATCCAGAGTTAGTAAAATTGAAGTCAAATTAAGATGAGGAGATAAAGTAAGTTAAAGTCATAAAAGCGAATTTAAAAAATTACCTATTGATAATTGAGCATGGTAATACCGTACAAAAAATGATACTTAAAGTAAAAGCTCATTAATAATTGTTACAATATGTTAGAAACTTAACTTAATTGATGCAGTAAAATATCAATTTATAAAGGATGATATTATGAAATTGTCCTAGAATTATGTGATAGATCACTATATTTTCCTGTCACCTTTAATCTAATCTTTATCGCACGTATTTATGTATTAACACAATGAATCTCCGATTCTGAATTGTACAGTCCTTGCTAACTTTCATTCGGTGATCAAATTCGAACCTAGTTATTTTCCTACCACTGTTTCATTTATTATATTTATATTGTTTAGTGTCAAAAGATTCCAGAATTGAACTTTCTGCAACCGCATATTGGTTCATGTTAAAAGCGATATCTATTAAATGTGTTATCATCACAGTGAATTCGATTGAGAAATACCAAAATAAGTAGATAACTATTAATATTGTTGAAACAGTGCAATTCCACTCAGATAGAGATGAGGTTAGATATGAATTAAAAATTTCCAAAAATATGCAACAGAACGAAAAGAAGAAATTTTATCCCACTCACGAAGTCAGTTATCCCAAAAAAGAGTTAATAACGAACAATATTATGTTTAAAATAAAACATATGGAGGATTACTTTTATGGTGAGACGTTTTGATTATGGTGATCCGATACATGAACAAATATGCAATAAAGGGTAATACACTAAATTAAGTACATGCCATACCGATGAGTTACGAGAAGTGAAATAGTTGCTGAATATTGAATAAGATCAAGCACATATAGATGTTTAAACCAAGTATCAAAGTGGCGCTCTAAATGTACGAACCAGGTAACCTTATGAGAAATATTGATAATGTCCAGTACATTTTTTCATATAAAATATCAAGATTTGGAAGTGGTTGTTGCTAAAGAAAATGGTGGTGCTTGTAAGATGAAACTTATATCAACCCTTACCAATTTTTCGAGATTGTCGATAAATAAAAAATACTAAAACTATAGATTGAACAGCTTATATTTTTATCATTGTGCACCAATATAACTGTGCCATGAAAATTAGAATTATTTTGGTGTTTCGTAGTTAATCAACCTTTAATATTACAAGAAAGTAAAATGACAATGATTTATGTTATTAAGATTATAAGCACATGCATTACTTCTGCGTATTTTATATCATGAACAAATTTTACAAGCAAATAAGAAGTGTTCCAGTTGGACAACCGTGTTCAGTTCTAATAGGTATTATCTCCGTGCACTACATGGAGAGAACCCCTTTACATATGATGTCCCTAATCTCAAATTGTGTGTATAATTCGCGAAAGACATATTAGCTATTTGGAATCAAGGGTAGAAGTATATTCCTTAAACTCAGCTAATCAAGTGAGTAAATTTAAATATGCAGTTGTAAAGGCATCATTTAATGATTTCCCATTGCTGAATTTCAAATTACTTAGAAATAGTACCAAACAAAAATAGATATTTATATGAAGGCCAATTATTCGCGTTTCCTTCTTAACTTCGAGTCAAATCATCTGTATAGAATAAAATCGGTCTCTTAAAATCAATGATAATTAGCAGCCTGAGACTAACAAGTATAGAATATTGGGAGATATAATTAGGTAGACTTTGAGAAATATTCTATTCTAATGGGTACCTCCTTAAGTTCATATTAGATACAATAATGAACATCATAATGTAAGTTAAACATAATTTAAATTACTTTAAGTCAGGTGGAAAAAAGTAAGATCGTAGAGTTATAATGATAACGGACACCAAAATAGCAGGAAAATAATAACGGCAGCATAAAAAAATTATGACAAATTTTGAACAAACCCTTAAAATAGGAACTACACATCCTATCCATAGAAGAAACTTGAGACATTATGCATATCAAGTGTTTATAAAATGCCTTTTAAGATCTGAAACCTCATGCATTTAGGCAAATGAACGATCCAAATTGTAGTAAGAAGAAGGGAACATGGAACTACATGTAAAGAGGTCAGATTTGTACGACATAAAGTCGCCGCTTATAATAATGTAACAGCATTAAATCTACAAGACTGATAAGGGAATCTATTGAGATTAAATTAAGTGATAATATTATAAATGAAACAGCTGTAAAATAATCACAAGATTCGATCGGATCACAAAACTAATATATGGTAGAATACGAATATTGCTCGAATTAGATTTTGATACACATTTCAATATAAATGTAAGATCTTTGGATTATAATAAGCTCACAAATGGCGTGACAAAATTATTAATGGCTCAATTAATATTAGTATTATTTCATAATTTCATGTTTTATTTGATGTCGTGAGTTTACCGTTTACAAAAGACCTCGAAGTTTGCTGAAACTCGCTTGTATCCAAATTTTGACAGTTAATGTAAAATCATTGTTTTGACAACAATAATCACGTTATCTTCTGCCTCATGTGGCAGGGTGGCTCAGTGGTTGGAGCACCAGATTCTGAAGCAGACGTGCCCAGGTTTGAACCCTGTCCACGGAAATTCTGGACAGTACGTGACGAGTTCCCAATAAGTACGAGATTGTCTTATGGATGCATTGCCTTTTCTAAATTATAAAATACTTATTTTATACTGACAAATGTATGAACATAATGGGTCCAGTGTTTATATGAAGATCGCGACATTGATTAGAGCAATTGTTGTCACTGCGCGCGCAACCTATTTTTGTTTAATTGGGACAGATAAAACTTTTCCCATTGGGGCCCCTCTAATTTGTATAGAAAATGTTTTCCTAAACGTAAAATATGTTGACATATATTTTGATCCTCATTTACAAAATATTTATGATTGTCAATGAATTTATTTTAAATATTACCTGACGATATTTACTAAAACATCAATAACATTTCAGTGCTTTAGATACCAGTATGTTGCCTTATATATATATATATATATATAGAGAGAGAGAGAGAGAGAGGAGAGAAAATTCAGTCTAGCCAATCTATGATTATTTGCCTATCTACATTTATCAACAAATTTAATAAAATGTTGATTAATGATCAGCATTTGATTTAATAAATAGCTTTATTTTCTTATTTGTTAACATGGGTACATCAATAAATGATGTTAGTTAGTCATGTACAATTGTAATAATCATTAAGAAATTTTCTAGTATACAATGTGGTTGCGACGATTTCTCATTGTAAAAATGTTTTAATGTGTTTTTTCCATTATTATTAATATTTCAAAATAATAAATATTCTATTTCACTTTGTTATATTTACTTTATTTATTTACTGATCTTGCTATATACCACTATGTTTATTTGTTGTGAATTTTGTAATGCGTAACTAGTAAATGTCCAATTGTCTCCCATTTCTTGACCAAATATAAAGTGGATATAGGACGCAGTAGCGGCTCCTACTGATGAGTCAAAAAAAACGAAACGCATGTGTACATAAGGTTATAGCTTTGGTATATTTGAACTTATTTGTTACTAGATAGGCAATACCTAAAACGTTATTGCATACATATTAGATTTCCGAAAAAAACGATATACAACCGTGCTATTTAGTTGTTGATATATCTAATCTCCATAGAAATACTGGTTCATCAGAAACATAAATCCTGCTCTTTACGCTGTCTCACGATATATCTAATTTGGATTAAAAACGACATAATCTGACATATTTTGTCTTAGTTATACTAAACTATATTTATCCTCGTCCCATATGAAATATTTCTTGCCGTTTTAACGGTTTCTGAAATGATCCCTCATTTTGTTACTCTTTCAGTTGGGGTGGCCATGTCTAAACGGCAGTTATGTAATCCTGACAGGTTATCTAAAATATGAAAGTTTAATATGTTTACGGGAAACTGTGGATCGCTTATTGTTGTAACGTCTAATATTTTTGTTTCCAGCATAATAAGAATACTTTTCTATAATGTGAATATACGAGAGGAAAACTGTTTGTTCTTTCGTTTTTTCCATAAAGATACATCCACGTTCAGATATTGGAAGACGAAGGTAATGAGAATGTTAGGAAAAGCCAATTTTCTAAAATGACACCACATATTTTAACTAATAATTTTAAACTCTAACGCTTAATTTGAAAGCATTTAAAAATTCACGATTGTTATCATCAAGAAACACTTGTTTTGCCTATACTTGTTAACCTAAAAAACAAGAATATCTCGTAAAAAACACTAGCTACCGAGGCAGAAGTTTTATGCGCATATAATCTAGCAGTAACAATCTAATCATTCGGAAAAGCCAGGACAAGTCCTGCGACTTACGCTTCTTCATACCATATACGCCGATAGTGCATTTGTTATGAAAAAAACTCACCAGTATTCAAAAATCTGCAGGATAAAAATTTTAATTTTAAGCGAAATTTACATGTCAGCGCAAATCTTTAGCAATAATTATTCACCTTTTCTATATACTGAACCAAATATATAATGAAAGGGCAATGTTATGCAACATTGTTCCACATTTTGACATGAATTCGATCATATTCGTGTGGATTTTTTTACGTTTGTTTAAAAAAATAATCAGTTTGATGTTTATGTATTGTAAGAATAGTTAATAACAGGTTTCTACGATATAGCTATTGAGTCAACATTGTTGTAAAACAAAATTTGTTTTTTAATCACAGCGTTTAAACGTATTCATATATGAGATTACGTCAAATTATCCTAAATTACTCGAAGAATTATATTCTGCAATTAATCGAATTTTTCCCATTTCTTATTATGGGCCACCACCCCACACAAGACGCATGCGCACATAATATAGCATCTTTTTGTTCATTCTGACTTTAGAATATACTCCAATGCGCATATGAAATTACTTTTTTATAGGTCTGCATATATAATACAAAAATACATTAATGTTATTTATCCACAACCAAAGAAGTTCAAAGCATCATATAATAAATGGTTTTCATAAGCCTCCATAAGAATTTAATGCATACAGATATGTAATAATGTTTTATCACAGGCTTTTTTGTGGGAATTGCTTGCTTAACTGAAAAATTACTTCAAATCACAAGTGTCATACATTTTCTGGTCCATTATTATATCATAACTTTGCAATTCCACATTTAGAACAAACTTTTTGCGCGTAAGAATGGAAACCGTAATTATTCGGTTCAGAACCGAAAGGATCATCACATAAACCAAAAGAACCCTGCTTGTACAGCAACAAGATTGGCGTAACTGAAATTGCCAATGTGTGTGAAGCAAGCCAAAAAATCAGCGTGGGCGAAAATAGCAGACAGCACGTAAGAATAACGCACAGAAGAAGGCAAACTCAACAAATGACTTGAATGGTAAATTCACCGTGCTTAAATAGCCTAGGTTGACTGCTCGCGCACCATTGGTTAACGGCAAATTTCGTTTTTTTTCATTGGTGCCGCGTAAATTGGTTGCTTCAACAATGACATGATGCCAAGTAACCATTAGGAATTTGTACACAAATTGTTAGCTGTAGTGGCCGGTCATACCGCGTGAGGCAAAATAGAGCAGTTTAAGATTTGGAGCCACTGAAGTTGCCAGCATAAGTTAAAACCTTGACAGGCTGGATCGTCGTCAATGTGTTTGTATACAACCAAAGGTGCTAATGTATGCTCAACTTTGTGGTCATGATATTTGCAGAGTGGTCTCAGTGCAACTGATGAAGTTGAGATATGCATTGAAAGTGGCCTGTACCATGATATGAAGCTGATAACTTCTTAATGTTGCTACACGAAAGCGTTAGCTCTAATTAGCTGGTCATACCAAAATAGGCAGTGTGAGCTCAGGTGTGAGCCATACATTATAATATAAAAATATATACATGAAAATCAAAGGTAACTGTATAAAAAATATGTACTCGAGCATTGCCTCAGAGATGGCATAATACCAAAGAACTGTTCAAAATGCTACACAATTGTTAGCTAAGAACAGCTGGTTATACCACGTGAGACAAGTGAGTGTGAGAAAAATAAAATGAATCATGTGGATTCATAGGTCACGTTGCGTGACAAAGGGTGCAAGTCGTGCGCGTAAAGTTAAAAATTTTTATACGTAGAATAACGAAAAATTACTGTTAAAAATATATCTATTACGCGTTATGCAAAGCAAGCTATTGCTAGGTTGAGATTGTAGGCAGATGGAGCCTGAGACGTGTGTAGAAGGCTGAATGCTTTCAGGATCAGGCGGTTCGATAAACGGTTTCAACCTGTCTGCGCTTACTGATGTCGGTGTCGCGCAATTCGCTAACAGTCTTTGATGACTAGATATTCCTGATTAAATGCGCCTTTGACGGCAAAGTTTGAGTACCTCGTTGCTTGAAACGATG
This sequence comes from Eudiplozoon nipponicum, assembly GCA_029291075.1. Lineage (NCBI taxonomy): Eukaryota > Metazoa > Platyhelminthes > Monogenea > Mazocraeidea > Diplozoidae > Eudiplozoon > Eudiplozoon nipponicum. The sequence continues at coordinate 50,982 of JAQBSW010005332.1, read as the reverse complement.
CCCTAAGAAGTCCACGGATGTAATTGCAATCTGCGTCTTGTCACAGTTTATCTTGAGTCCGTGGTTGGATAAGCGTGAGAGGATATTTCGTAGATGCTTGGCATGAAATTCTAAGTCTGGACTGAATACCATAATGTCATCGAGATATTACATACAATAAGCGGCGTCGTCGCGAAGTATGTTGTCCATGAATCTTTGAAATGTCTGTGTAGCACACTTTAGTCCAAAATGCATGTAAAGATATTCGAAAAGGCCAAATGGAGTGATGACCGCAGTCTTTTCAATATCTTCTGGTGCTACCGGGATGTGATGTTAGGCTTGTCTGAGGTCAATCACTGAGAAGAAATTGCTGCCGTTGAGTTTTTCAAGTAAAGTGTTAATATTGGGAATAGGATATGCATAAGATTTTGTCACTGAATTTAACTTGCGGTAAACTCCGCAGGCTTTGTACGACCCGTTTGATTTGGAGACTACGTGCAGTGGTGACGCCAATGAACTTTTCGAAGGATTCCTTCTTCCAACAGTCTTCAAAATTCCTCTTGGGCAGCTATCAGTTTAGCAGGGGCCAGTGGTCGCTTCTTGAGTGCAATAGGTTGTCCTTCTGTGACGATATGGTGCATCGTGTTAGATACCCGTAGCTCTGACTTTCTAAAATCGAAAAGCGACTTGTGTTCTCGAAGTGCTGCTGATATCTCTGCTGAATGATGCACTGGGTTGTTGAATGACCTGTAACTCCAAACGCTCGAAGGCAAGTGTCCAAAAACTTTACTCATGTCCGGTGGAGGCGTCGATGATCTTTTGATTGGCAAGAGTCAACAAAGAGCCTAAATTTCAAAAGGAAATCAAGGCCTATTATATTGTGTGAGACCTTGGCAATGATGAAGTTGTGAGTAAATTCACGTCGTATTGAATGTGCGATACCGACAGCCATAAGTAGGTATGGGCTCGCCTGTAGCTGTTGCGAGTAGAACGCCTAGCGACATCTCAGCCATTGAATCACCCTTGAGAACTGAGACTGCTGCACCTGTGTCTACGATGAATTATTCGCCAGTTTTGAAATCATGAATGTGAAGAAGTTCGTTGGGGTGTTTAGTCGGGTCATGCAAACAAGTAGGCTGGTGATTGCGACTGGTATTGTCCGTTTGGCTATCTATGTGACAAATTCGGCGTGGACGAAAAGAGTCGATAGGAATGTCGGATTGTAAGTGATTTCTTCCTTGTGGCATTGTTGATGCCGTTGATGCGCAGAATGGTCTTCAATCTACAGACGTTTCCTGTTCCTAATGCACCACTGCGCCTGTTTCCTGTTGCCTTTCCTGTCAACTGTGGAAATTGACATTCATTCGAAAATACTTCGGAACGACAGGGACAGACTTGACATGAATAATAAAACATTTGGTGATTAGAGCACCAGTTCTCTGGGACATACCTGTTAAAGGATTCCTGGGATATCGATCGCCGCCTACTGTTATAAAGTGTTTTGGGCGTAAAATTTGGTCGAGCATTCATCTGATTTAGCTCGGATTTCCCTATGGCCAATCCTTCTAGAACTTTAGCAATGTTCGCTACTGTCCTCTCTAAAGAGGAGAGCCTGTCATTCTGGGGGACGGACAAAAGGATGACGAATTCAACTTAGGTTCCAAAGCCCTAAATTCTATCTCACATCTTTCAGATATGTCATCTGTAGAGAGAGTGTTGGGGAGCTGTCTGGCTAATAATTTTTGTGATTGTGGAAGTTTGTTAATAAAAACAACCTCAGCCTTATGGTCAGAAATATAGGTTTTATACCAACGTTTCCGTAATTTACTTAAAATCTCGATAAGGCCAAGGTTTGGTATGTCTAATTGCGCGTATTTATTTATTATCTGTTCAGTTTCTGTGGGACCCAGCAAGGATTCTACTTCATTTTTAGGCCCAAAATAGGATTAGGTAGTTTTCTAATGGCCTCAAGCTTCGGATAAATTCGTCGCTACAATTCAGAAGGTAGTTTAGCAAAAACCTTTGACAGTTTTTGATGACTGTCATAATCTGAAAACGGGGAGAAAACAGAGTCTACGCGCATAACGAATAGTTTGCTATCTCCATTCGAAACAGGAACATCAATATCTAAAATTGGACCTGGCATTCTAATAATCTTACGGGATCATAAAAGCATAAATTTATAAGCAAGATGAAAATGTATAAAAAGAATTTATACGAAACGCTTATCCACTAACGGCTTCCACAGTTGAATCTGTCGAGAGATGAGCGCAGAGCACAGATAAAATTAGTTCCTTCACAAAACACGTCAGTTCTACAATTTCGTACAGTCAATGTTCTTTCACAGATCACCAAGATGTACAGTTTTGTATGTAGGGAAAATTATTGAATAGAAAACAATCCTTCTAAAAATATATACCCAACAAAACTGCTCAGAAGACCTCGACTTTAACAACCAGAGTAAAACGTATACGCAAATGTTAATTTATTGCACTCCCAAAAAAATTCAAAAGAAACACAGTCGATTGTTCTTATACCAAAAGCTTATTGATGACTAAAAAATACAGTACTCAGTATCCTGGCGCGGTCGCCAATTTTGTAAACGCCCCAGCTTCAAGTAAATGCCGTACGACGTTACAAAGTTAGTTTTGGTGCCAAGGATGGCTGAGTTAGTAATGGTGGGGGCCCATATTAGGGACGGTCTTGCGTTCTCCAGCAAATGCCGAGAAGGTCAGTTAGTGTAGCAGTGTCCATAAGTACTTCTAGAAACTTGAGACCAGCTCTGATTGACTTGGGTTGTGGTTCCTTCTTTTGTGGCGTTGACATCCGTGGCGAGTGATTAGCTGAGTAATTTTGTTGAAGTTCTGCAGTAACTGGCTCAATGAAAGGATCAACTGTAGAAGTTACTCCGTCTCTCTAGTTGTACACCAACAAGATTGGCGTAACTGAATCTGTCAATGTGTGTGAAGCAAGCCCAAAAGTCAGCGTAGGCGACAATAGCAGACAGCACGTAAGAGTAACGCATAGCAGAAAGCAAACGCGACAATTGACTTGCATGGTAAATTCGCCGTGCTTAAGTAGCCTAGATTGACAGCTCGCACACCATTGGTAAAGGCAAATTTCGCTTTTTTCTCATTCGTGCCGCGTAAATTGAATTGAATTTAATTTACACAATATGTCGGCGAATTGCTTTGTGTCGTTACAGACTAATTCTTTTGCGTAACTTCATGTGGTGTGTCAGCGCTTTCATTGTGAGTGGGTCCGCAATTGATGGGTTTGTCGTATTTTGCGGCATTGGTTATGTTTGAAGGCATGTTTGTTGTTTTTGTTTCACTCTAATTCGATTTCTTTTTGAATAACTTTCTGCTCGTTTAAGCGGGGGTTAAGCTTATTAGTTGCAATAGCTTCAAAAAGCCAGAATCATGTTTTCCAATTTGGGCTTATACCGAACTAAAAAATTGTTACTACTAACATGTGAGAAATTATGGTGCTGCTTTGTGTGCAGGAGCTGCACTCCTATTTAAGAATTTTTTTAGGAAGATGCTGATTTATTCTAGTTTCGATCTAAATTTTTCATCTGTCGATGTTCGGAGCGTTGCAACTACATTGAAATTTATATTCAGATAAAGGTGTTGACATCACAGAGGGGATTGGTTACGACAAATGTACAGTTGGGATTGGAAGACCGAAAATATTAACGAAAAATGGCGGTAGATAATGGTAGAAATTAGATTTATTAACAAATATTATTCCATTGATTATTTTTCATTTTTCTTATATATATATATATATATATATATATATATATATATATATTAGTGTGTAGTGTATGTATTGTGAAATGTACGATGAAGCAGTTGACCAACTAAAATCCAGCAGTATTTGCCACAGAAATTGATTAAAAAGGCTTGAAACCGTCAGAAAAATCAGCAATGTCCGATCATTTATTTGAAACGGGGAATCCAGAAAATTTGACCAATTTCTCAATTCTACATAAAGCAAAATCATAAAAATAATTATATAATTATGAAGTTGTTTATATAAAACAACAAAAACCTAGCCTAAATATTTAAATGTTTCATGAGCATGATATTCTAATAGACTGGCCACGAATCACAAAAACAAACAACAATTTAGTAGCATCCGGGCAAACCGTAAACCTCCTCGGCCAGACTCAACAAACATTAAATCAGATACTTTTAATCAGGTTTGCAAGCTTGAAGTAAGCACCAATCCGATTGTATTTAACCAGTCGTCGAACGACATGGCAAAACTACCGCCAGTTGCACGCACTGACGAGTTTCGACTTCCATGATCATCATCAGCAGATTACGACGGCAAACTCAATAGCATGGATCTAACCGCATTGCAAATATATATGAAAAACAAAATCAGATATACGGATCTCACCTCTAGAAGTAGAAATTGTGCAGCTGACATTTTCAGTCGTGTGCAATGTATATTGGAGAGCCCCATATCTGCTTTTGCTTTCCATATATATTTGCAATGCGGTTTGATCCTCGCTAGTCAGTTTGCCGTCGTACTCTGATGATGATCATGGAAGGTCGAAACGCGTCAGTGCGTTGTGACTGGCGATAGTTTTTTTAAATGTTTTTCGATGACTGGTTAAATAAAATGCGATTGGTGTTTACTTCTAGCACGCAAACTTGATTTAAAGAATCGTTACCACCACCCGCGCAATCAGTTATTGTTTATGTCAATCAGATTGGCAACAAAGTGAAGGGAAAAAACATCTTCACATACGGAAACAGAAATTTAGATACGATATGGCATTCAACATTGCATCCGCACCTGAGCTATTACCTAGTTGACAAAAAAATAGTGCGGAACAAGGCGAAACGAAAGACTACACTCGAGAAAAAAACATTCATACACGTAACAGCGAACAATGCGAACAGTCGGTTAACTCTCGGTTCCATCAATGCAAGAAATAGTTGTAATTCTCAATTTTGGGGAACAATAGCATCCATCGTGTTGGTACCATATACCGACTCGGCAGCCATAGTGTTATTACTATATACCTTTTCGCTACTATAATTTTGGTCTCAGGTACGGACACAATAGCCATAGTATTGGTATCGTTTACAGTCTCGGTATGTATATTATATAGAGTGAGTTAGCGTCGAAGTCGCATTGTCGAGACTTCATATGATGTTAGCTTCACTTCTGCAGGTTTACACATTCGTCCAATGGTTTTTACCGTCCTATTTTCCCACATTCTTCACCCAAATATACAGTGGGTGAAGGGCGTAATACCGACTCCTACTGATGAGTCGCCAGTAAGCACGAAACAAATGTGCACGAGATTATACTTTTCCTTCATGCTGTATTTCGCTATCCTTGAACAAATTTTTACTAGGTGCGTAACACCTTATACATAATTGCATATATATTAGTTCTCCGCAACAAACAGTATCTAATTTAAATATTTTCTTATATTAGAAGATTGATAAAGAAGACACCGTAAAAAATGTCACTAGAACATGATTTTTTAACATATGTGTATAGAATTCAGTTGAAAGCTCATATAAATCAGTAATCAAATAATTTCTTACTATATGTCATAACAGTCCAAGTAGCGAAGTAACAATCTAGGTAGTGAATGACAGAGCAAATTTATAATTATTCTTATAAGTCTCCTAGGACAAGATTTTTTTAATTTCTAGTGGTATGTACATTGTTAGTGTCGGTGATGTAGCCAATCTGAGCGTTTGTTCCACAGCCTTATTAATCAAACTGGCGACATTTTAGATTTATTTTCATTTTGCACCATCATTTCAGATTTGTTTATTTCATCTCATATATCTTCCATCATTCAAAACATTCGCCATTTTTGTATATAGTCTGTGTTTTCCATTATTACAATGTATTTACTATTATTTGTGGGTTGTCTATTGACATTTGCGTTTCTGTTGATTTAGTTTTATTCTTAAATCAAAACCGTATTCAAGAACACTTCTAAAAATTTCAACAAATCGTTCTATTTGTTAACTATAGAAATAGTTAAATTGTGCAAAAATGACAGTTAAATTTTTCTTGTAACTTTTTCATCGCTGTAATTTACTTCCTGAAGGTAGTTTTTAGAAGATTTGTAGCAAGAAAATTCATAAAAATTATCTTTAACATATTTTAACTTAGTTGCATAAATGATTTTTTTTATATTGAATTTCGAAAGAGCTTCATTTTACCATAGCAAAATAGTGTACTAATAAATTTCGGTAAAAGATTTATAAATAATATTATATAAAATAACTGCATTTATTGTGAAATTTCAAGAGACAATCGATATACTAATAATTTCATCGCCATTACCTGGGGCTATTTAGTAAATTATACTGTCTGTGGATTGCCAAATTCAAGTTATTTGATAAAGTTTTACATAAGGTTAAACTAGGGCTTTTATACCGTTTAAGCAATATTGAGTAGACTAGCTTGTGTGTTCAGAGTTTCGATAAAACTGATACTCGCGAAGTCATGTAGAACGAACCAAAATAAACCTTTCAAAATTTTTAAATAATTAAACACACAACTATTTACTGTAAAATTGCATTATGCTATAGTTTCAATTATCAATCATCTTTGACTAGTCATATTCTAGCATGAAGCATTTTTATTGTTTTATTAAATTCAAAATTTAGTTAGCGGTATTTCTTGTTTTATTTGTAGTCAAATTAGTCATATGTTAAGACGTTAAGCTTAATTATTTGCTGGAGGACGCATTCTGTTTGAAGCTATACTTTTTGATATAAATCTGCAGATCAAGATTCTAAGCATTCTTCTTTGAATAAATTTGCAATTGTAAACCGATCGAGTTGTCAGAGTAAACTTGTAATGTGGTATAAAATCTACACACATTTTTTTCATTATATATCAACATGTGTTTTTGGTTAGCATTTCTATGAAGTATAATATATATGGCATCTCTGCTGATCTAACGTTCCAACGAGCCGCCCCCGATCTGCCATTATAGAACATGCAGCACGCCACCTGGGGAAGTTTTATCGAAGGGAAGAATTATAACATTAAGCATACCTTAATTAAGGGGTTGGCAATAGCGATTATTTGAACTTGACAAAAGTGGAATAACGCCTTATCGCAAGAATTACTCATCGAAAAATAACTCAAAACAAAACACACTACTTCAAAATTTATTGTTAAATAGTTGTTAAATCTTTATTATGTATAGTCACCACCAATTTATAGCTCCAATTTTATTAAGTCGGATGGTAAATAAAAAACGGTGTCCAAGCGGCTTCCAACAATGTAACTTTCAAAACTAAATGGAAAATATGATTAAATGGAGCTATTTATAAACTGCCTCTGGAGAATCATTTATAAATGGACGAATGGGTCAAACGTAATTAATGTGTGTTAAAGAGGGTATAGAACGTGATACCGGCTTCTTGTGATGAATCTCCAGTATGTGCACATGGGATTATACTTACCGTACATGCTGATTTTGGTTTTATCCTTCAAGTCATATTTGAACTAATTAAGTGTGCCACACATAATACATATTTGTAGTGTGCGTGAAGTTGTAGGGTTGGTTGGCCCCACTAATTTTATAACTAACCAGTCCAGCCAACATCCCCATTTGGCTTATTTCATAAACTTGTCTGCATGTTCAGTTGTCTAGCGCTTAAATTAACCCACCTCATTTAAACGATATAGAATACAATATAATAATATTGGTTTAATAATATTCGATAAAATTCTGGTAGGACCTTTACAGAGCAAGGCGTCAAAGCCAAATTAATAATTGCTTTTCGAAACGAGGCAAACACATTCTTTCATATTCTTTCATTAAAATGCAACGAGAACGCAATTTAAAATAATGTATATTGAATTTAGATGTGTAGCATCTCTTCTACATTGAAGCACGTATTAATCATTGCATACTTGGAGATATTTTTCATATTATTTTTTGTTCTTCATTGGTTGATCTACGCTTGAATGAATTTGCTCAACAATATTGTTGGTAAACTAAGGACACTATTGTATAAACACCAAATACTTGCTCTTAGGAAATTTGCACGAATTAATCCTGACTTTACTGTACATTTTTTAAATCAAGTTTGCGAGCTTGAAGTAACCACCAATGCCGTTGTCTTTAACCAGTCGTCTGACTACATAGCAACTCTAATGTCAGTCACACGTACTGACGCGTTTCAACCTTTCATGATCGTAATCAAATTGCGACCACAATTTGCAATTCTATATATGGAAAACAAAATTGTATATGCGAATCTAGCATTCTCGCATACATTGTATTTGATTGTAAATGTCGGCTACACAATTTCTACGCAGTCATGAACATTTAATTTTTGCAGCTTTCCTCGCGTATATTAATAGGTAATACAAGTAAACAGTCATTGTATGCGCGGATGGTGGTAACAATACTTTAAATCAAGATTGCTTTCGATCTATATGCATTACGGTTTGATCCACTCTAGTCAGATTGCCGTCGTACTCTGATGATGATCACAGAAAGTAGAAACGCGTCAGAGTGTGTGAATGACTGTAGTTTTGCTATGTTCTTCGATGACTGGTTAAATACAATGGGATTGGTGTTTACATCAAGCTCGCAAACGTGATTTAAAGACCAGTTTTCACCACCAGTGAAATCAATTTTTTGTTTACTTTTCTTTATATTTTCAAGTTTCCCTGGCTTTTTTTCTGTAATCGTAAATTTCTTTAATACCTTCTTCCGCATGTTCTGAAATTTTATAATACAACTTATTGCAGATTTTCTTTAATTCTGTGTGAGGTCGTTCTTAGGATTCAACGAACGTTATATCGCTTTTATCAATTTCTTCCATTGCATCCGTTTGGTTTATTCACTTTTGTAAATGAAGAACCAATATTTGCAGATGAAGTTAATCTAGTTTCGAGAATTTGTTCATATCGTACATTTTATGTCTACATTAGCCCTATTATTGTATACAACAGGAAATTTAAAACCTTTCCTGTTTATATGACACCTCAAAGTGAGCAAGCATTAACCAAATGTAGTGCACAGGTAAACTAATTGAGATCCATGGATGAAACTACGTTGAAATGTTGATATTATACATGAAGTTAATGCGAGAGCATATTATGTCCATTATCTACTATTTCGAACTAGGTCAGATGACTGTTTTCTTTGAATCAAATTTGCATGTAAAATTGATCAAATATTAAAAGTAGCTAATTAATTTTACTCCTCTCTCAAATTCAAGCCTAATTTCGGTCACATTTAAAGTGATTACACAAATGCACTATTAAGAAAACGTATTAAAAACAGGGTAATCACCGATTATTACTGTGATTACTGAATGAGCCATTTTTTACCTTCGAACTTTTAATGTGAACTCTATAGTTTAAAGAAGAAGATTTAATTAATGGGAATTGCCAATATTACTATGATCGTTTAATGATATGAAAGTATAACATTCTTTAAATCGTTTCTTAATGATAGCAGTTTCGAACAAAATTTCGAGTGGCAGGTTTGCTCAGTGGTTAGAGCAACAGATCCGTAGCAGGCATGTTCAGGTTCGAGCCTTGACGGCGTCAAATCTTGAACAGTGCGTGGGTAGTTCTCAAGAAGGACGAAACGCGTCTACTAGATGAATGCCTTTTCTACGAAAATTGATACTAAATTTTGGGTCCTTATATCAGTCCACAAATTATTACAAGTTATAAAACAAGCATAAAATAAGTTGTTCTTCATAATTCATTGAGAAGAATAACAAATATTTTACTATAAATGAATATAGATATCGGTCATTCCCAATACGAAATAAATGAACTCTCACTATATAAAGTTATAATTGTATGAATATATATATATATATATATATATATATATATATATATATATATATATGGCTTCACGGTATATTCATGAATTTCACCGCGTTTAGCTATAATGATCATTATCAAGGCAATTAGGGAGAATTTCCGCGCCCAAGATTTTAATTAAAGTGAACTGGTCCCAAATTCTACATATATATATATATATATATATTTATATATATATATATATATATATATACAGGTGCATGGCGAAGATCACCAGCCATGACCATTTCTCACACTCATATTCAGTTAAGTTTCAATCTATGCGCAGCATTCAATACGTATATTGGCTTCAACTGTTTAGACGGCTATAGAGAATCACAATGTAAAATAATTTTCTCCAAATCAAATAAAACATGACTATACGTTCTTAGCTGATCCTTAGTAGGACTACTAAGTGATTGCTCCAAAGTCTTCTTTTCTACGAACATTGAAACTTCATTTTGTATCCCTATATCAGTCCACAGGTCATCACAAGTTATAAAACAAACATAAAATAACAACATAACATAACTACCGCCAGCCGCAAAGCACTGACTCGATTCAAATTTAGATATGCGGTTCTCACCTCTAGCATTCTCGCATATATTGAACTTGATTGGAAATATCGGCTGCACAATTTCTATGCAGTCACGAACATTAACTGTTTGCAGCTTTCGCAACAAAAAATATATAGGCAATATAATTTAACAATAATTGATTGCGCATGTGGTGGTAACAATTATTTAAATCAAGTTTGCCAGCTTGATGTAAACCCGAATCCCATTGTATTTAACCAGTCGTCGAACAACATAACAGAACTACCGCCAGCCGCAACGCACTGACGCGTTTCGACCTTCCATGGTCATCTCAGAGTACGACGGCAAACTGACTATCGAGTATCAAACCGCATTGAATATATATGGAAATCAAATTTAGATATGCGGCTCTCAACATATATATTCAATGCGGTTTTCCGTCGTGTTCTGATGATGATCATGGAAGATCGAAACACGTCAGTGCGTTGCAACTGGCGGTAGTTTTGTTATGTTTTTCGACGACTGGTTAAATACAATGGGATTGGTGTTTACTTCAATCTCGCAAACTTGATTAAAGTACTTGTTACCACCACCTGCGCTATCAATTATTTTTAAAGTTTATTGCCTATATATGCATATGTGGCGAAAGCTGCAAACAGTTAATGTTCGTGACTGCATAGAAATTGTGCAGCCGGCATTTCCAGTCAAGTTCAATTTATGCGAGACTGCTAGAGGTGAGAGCCGCATATCTAAATTTGATTTCCATATATATTCAATGCGGTTTGATCCTCGATAGTCAGTTTGCCGTCGTACTCTGATGATGATCATGGAATGTCGAAACGCGTCAGTGCGTTGCGGCTGGCGGTAGTTTTGTTATGTTGTTCGACGACTGGTTAAATACAATGGGATTGGTGTTTACTTCAAGCTCTGAAACATGACTTGAAAAATTTTTACCACCACACGCTAAATCAATTAATGTTATATTGTAAACATGAAATTGATTGATCTTCATAATTCTTTGAGAAGAATGAGAATTATTTAACTATAAATGAATATAGATATCGGTCATTCACAATACGAAATACAGAACTCACTATATAAATATATATTTACATGTATATATATATATATATATATTTGGTTTGTCGGTATATTCATCAACTTCACCGGGTTTGGCCCTAATGATCACACATTAAGCATTTTCCAGAATTTCCGTGCCCCAGATTTTAATTAAAGTTCGACAGGTTCCTAAATACATCTCATTCTTTACGATATATATATATATATATATATATATATATATATATATATAAGGAATTTAGCCAGTTAAACATTCATAGCAAAACCAACACAAATCTATGTTGGGTTAAAACTATCTATGCAAATTCAACCAAGCCATATACAGTTGCCTTTATTGAATGCTGTTATACAATTTTGGAGTTAATGAAGACATTTGTTTATAAATGCTTTACTAGAGCTTAAATGGATATTTTTTTAAAGTATGCAATATTTATTATAAATCTTAAATGAATAATTTTGTTAAATGGGTTTTGATACTGGCATCCTTTCCTAATAATGCATACGCAAAATTTAGTACATAAGTTTGTATTGCTAGCTTCCGTTCTCTCAGCATGTACATATATAACAGACTTTTGCTGTATATGCTACACTTGATAGATGCATCCGTTCAAAATAGTTGCAATGCCGCTGTTGTAAATTTAGCATCTTATAAACTTTACAGATTCGATAATTATTGGAGAATATCTTTTTAAATCGCTGCATTTTTTTAACTTGACAGTATTCAGCCAATTATTCATTTTTAATTATTTGCAAATATGCCTCCAATGTACACATCAAAATTTTCTTATATTCAACTGAGTAATAATTTCACGATGCATCTTAACTCAAAAATATTTCGCTATCGAACGTACAAAATCTTCATCATTCAAAAAAGTTTTGTACATGTTGACTGTCAAAAGATATTAGCTTATGTATACATAGTTAATCAGTTTTACATGATCAACATTGTCAGCCTCTTAATGACTAATTTATACGATCTTATATTATTGTCACCAAAATCAATTTGTGTTATAGGTAACTGTGCTTCATCTAGATCAACACCTTTTACTTTTTATACGAATATATTAATGTCGTCATAGAAATGTTACTTCATCAGATAGAAAATGCAATCCTGCTACAAGACCATGGTTTAGCAGCCTGTTCGAAAGTTGTTTACTAGCACCCCAGCTTGCAGTAGTCACAATTCAAATCAACAAAAACCATTGGGATCATGTCTTGTCCAGTTATGCTTTTTTCCATAAAATAGAGGCTATGGTTTAATAAATAAATTAATAAATTAAAACTGAGTCAGAGTTTAAAAAATTTGGTAATCTAGTTGTTATAGCTGGTTGTACCAATAAGATCTGGCATTATAGATAATATAGATAAAAATTCCAAGAACGGTATTCTGTGCAAATTTATGAAACATATTCGAAATATTAACAATGTGAATAAGAATCTTGTCTATATTTAAATCTTCTATTAAGTTAATCAATATAGAAACCTCTATAGTTTACATTCTTGCGCATTAAAATGATTGAAAGAAGAAAATTTCGCTCGGCACCCTTTTGATTCTTCATTTTGTCAATAGTAGAACAGTGCATAAACAAAATTTTTCGGCTTGTTAAAAAGTACAAAATTTTCATCATTGTTTATTTTCCTAATGTTATCTATAACAAATAAAGCTTATGACGCAGTACACAACATTCTGCATTCAAACTTAGATACATTGTATTAATTTGTATTAATTAGTTAATCTTCGTTGCTCATTTCAATGAAGTCGCATCATTCCATACATACATTTCGTAATTGAAAACGATTTACTTTTTTAAAACACTCAATCACAAATCCAGAACTTATTCGAATTTTCCGTAATAATTTGGACGATTCAAATTCCATAATCTATATTTGGGCTTGAAAATATAAAGTCAAATAAATTGTAAACCAAAATGTTACGTTAACATCCAAGAAAATTTTATATTTTTACTTCGTTAATGACATTGTATTGCGTCACATCTTCTGAATTATTGTGATCATATTTTTTGGATAATAAAGCTATTGATTTTAAGCCCAGTTTCGGGAAAATTGGGCTATTTGTACGCTTAATCTGAATACTTTTTCAAATTGTTTACATCTGATTTCATTTATGGTGGGAAAATACTATTTTCAGTGGTTAAAATCAAATGTAAATTGTTCACAATAATTATCTCATATGAATAGTTAGTAAAAGAAAGTAAATCTGAAGAAAATATTTTTAAATTGCTAAGCCAAATCTAAAGCGAAACTGTTCTGAACTTAAATTATTTAGTTTATGAATTCATTTACAGATTCATCAACTTCTCGGCAGAAAAAATTACCAAGCAGACAAAAGTAACTGGGACATACAAGCATACACATGAGTTGGTTAGAGATGTTTGCATATGTCGTTTTTGACGCAAATATACATCGCAACATCTGGTTCCACGTGGAAGAGTTAACTGTCAGTATTTTAACCACTTTACACCCTCGTTGTCTATAAGTTGCTCATCATTATTCTGTAAAAGGAGACCAGATTATTAGGTTGGTCTTATTGTTCAGATTATTTACATTCTGAGCGAAGTTCAAACATTACTCGTACTGCCACTTTCTTTGAAAGCATGCATACACCTTTCGCAGGAGAAATCGAACAATAGTATTAACATCTGCATCTTCTGTCAATCAAGCAATTTAACGTGAAAGGTGAAGAAATGATTATTCCTTTGTCAGGAGGGGAAATTTCTGTTGTTGTTTTATGTGGTTCTAAATAAACAATCGCTGTTAAGAAAATATAACTGCTTTCATGATGAAAGATATTTAGAGCTAAAAACATTTATTGGACATATACTGCTGCTTACCAGTCTACCATGAATTTCTAAACTTAAGCATGTCTTAATTTTTCGTTTGAACAATTTCATGGTAAAAAATATCAAAGTCAATTAAAATAACATTAGTTTTTCTAATTACCGTTTCCATTTTGCGAGACATTTAAGCCATTTTAGTGAAATGAAGCTAGGCAGAACTGCTTCTGAAATTTACTCTAATGCTCCGTGTATTCAAAACGAGTGACTCTGAAGTAATTGAGAAATGGTATGCTATTTTAAAATTGTTAGGTATGCCTGTGTTTGTTGTATTTTATGGTACTCTGCATAAGTGATACAAAATTTTTATACAAGTTAATACATGCATATATTAGTTCTCGTCTAAGACGGCTTCTTATAAATTTAAATTAAGCAGATGCACTTGTGTATTACTATTTGTAAACTGTTAAGCAAGCGTTCCAATTTGCTATTATCCATAGCGGTAATCTGGCATTGAGTCAAATGGTAAAGTCCAAATGTGTTTCAATATTCAAGCTAGAAAATGACCAAATTTGAGCCATATGCTTTTCAATAAATCTTCAGCTTAAATGTTTTGCACGACAAATGTTGCACGACAGGGAATTGGGCTATTGGGCTCAACAAGGTGTTTACATACACTGTCTTCAATTTGACCCCGAACATTTCGACTTCCAGATTCGAAAGTCTATTTAAAAGGAAAGTACATCCAACAAAAAAATTGACAGTCAATATGTCGAGTGGAAATTAATTTTAAACTGTCTCATTCATACTTATTGTTAGACCTCTTATGTATAACTGTCTTTTCACTAAGTAAGTATATGACAAATATATGTGTGTATGCGTCTGCATGGGTACAGTCGACGGAAAGTAATTACAGTGATTTAATAACACATTGACAAATCACCAGATAAGCGTACGCCAATCCTGTGTGTATGTGTTCTCGTTAGTTTTGGATTGAGATATAGTCAGTTACTGCATGTGTACAATCATCCCAATAAAATTACAGCGATTTAACAACATTTGACGATTCACTTCATAAACCGACGCCACAGATGTGTGTGCACGTGTGGGCGTTTGTTTAAGACGGAAAAAATCAGTTACATTCAATTAGCGGCACGTGTATCACTCATTCAAGTGAAACTAAAGTGATAAATGTCAATCCCTATTTGCACACGTCAGACATGTTTACGCATAATTTCCTATATGAAATAATTACGAGAGGCATCCCGGTAAGGAAGGGCAAGATACTGTGAAACTCGGTCGCATAATTTTCACAGTAAATAATTAAGAGTTAGTAAAATTAAATTAGATAAGAATAAAGTTTTTCAATGGATTAGAAAGTTAAAATAAAAAGTGTCATAAAAGAAATTCCAAAGTTGCCTACTTAAGAAAGATTATAGTAATGGTTCAAAGAAAAGTTGCCTTTTTTCACAAAAGAAATAAATGTTTATCTATGGTTTATATTGACAAATGTATGTACATAATGGGTCAGGTATTTATATAAAGATATTAAACTTGATTATAGTAATTCTTATCACCGCCTGCGCAACCATGTTCGTTTAATTATACGAATGTTCATCTCAATACTACTTTCCCATGTAACGTGGTATCTGTTAAATTATAACAGATTATGGATGGTTAGTTGGACCTTTAGGGCTAAACGGATGCTTTATAGTCCCTCCATAAACGAAAGCCTAACCAACGAACATTTGTAATGATATAACTGAAAATTTTGTGGTTAGAGCACCAGATTCCAAGGCAGACTGCCCAGATTCGAGCCCTGTCCGTGGCAAATTCTGGACAGTACGTGATGAGATCCCAATAAATACGAAACCGGTCTACTAAATGAAATGCCTTTTATACACTATACAATACATAAAGAATAATTTATCGCGCGGGTGGTGGTGACAATTATTTAAATCAAGTTTGCGAGCTTGAAGTATACATCAATCAAATTGTATTTAACCAGTCGTCGGGCAACATCGTATAACTACCGCCAGTCGCACGCACTGACGCGTATCGACCTTCGATGATCATCATCATAGTATGAAAACAAACTGACTACCAATGATCAAACCGAATTGCATTTATATGAAAAGCAAATTAAGATATGCATCTCTCACCTCTAGTAGTAGTATCGCATACATTGTACTGGACTGGAAATGTCAGCTGAAAAATTTCTGTGCAGTCACGAACAATAAATGATTGCAGCTTTTGCTGTAAATAAATTTATAGGCAATAAAATTAAAGAATAATTGATTGCGCGGATGGTGGTAACGAGGCTACCAGATTTGAGAGCCGCATATCTCATTTTTCTTACCAAATACATGCAATGCGGTTTGATCCTCACTAGTCTATTTGCCGCCGTACTCTTATGATGATCATGGAAGTTCGAAACGCGTCAGTGCGTGCAACTGAAACATTAGTTATAATATTACTGAAGCTTGTGTAATGTTCGACAGAATGGCTCATTGGATAAAGCATCAGATTCAAAGGCAGACATTGCCCAGGTTCGAGCCCTATCCGCGGCAAATTCTGGACAGTACGTGATGAGTTTCCAATAAGGACATACCGGTCTACTGTATGAATAGCCTTTTCTGCACTGTACAATACTTACTTTATCCTGACAAATATATGTACATAATAGGGCAGGTATTTATATTAAGATCGCAACCTTGATTATAATAATTGTTATCACCGCCCGCGCAGCCAATGTTCGTTTAACGTAAATGTTTGTTAAAAGGCGTCACACTATAAAAGGAACCCAAGTTAATAGATACAATATCATAACATATTCTTTTACTTGAGTGAGTTTCTGATTCCACTTTCGCAACTGGAACAGATAAAATCGGTTTCTGCGCCTATTATTTTCCCAATTTATTAATCAAAAGTAAATAAAATGAGTGTTTTACATGGATTATTAAATGTTAATTCGAACAGAAAATTTCATTACCTATGCCACCAAGCATTTCCAGAGTAAAGATTTAGTAAAGAAATTTATGAACAGCTGTGATAATAATTTTCGATGTGACTGCGTACAAGATCAGCTGTCACTTAGAATTTAAAAGCTATTGCATCCACATTATTTGGCCAAGCCTTTCTGTGTAATCTGCATCATTACTTGAAACCAACTATTATAAAGACAAAACTCAAACATTCCTTCCACTCGAGGCAAGAGCGACACGATAATTGCCAGAGCGTATACTATTTCCTCATTTAAATAATAATTTTAAGTTAACTCAATATGCCTTTTCAATATTAGTAATTTTAAAGCAAGTGTGGGGATTTTTAACTCAATTTAATAAATACATTTAAATAAGTAGATTTTCTTATATTTCAAGCTTCAAGTTTTGCTTTATTTTTACACTGAACAAGTAATACATTAGGTAATATGAAGCATATCATCCAAATGGACAGAGGGGTCATTTTCTCATATAAAACAATTTGCAAAGAAATTTATAAGTTATCAACAAATTTTAACTATGGATATCAAATCGATTAATAATTTAGCAACCGAAATACTTGAGTGTTAAACACAAATGTTTCACCGCCGTGTTACCCTGTGATACTTGGTAATTTGTGAGTTATAAATGAGCATCAGATCGCTCATTTCTAGTACGAGGGGAACGGCTAGTTTAACAATTTGATACATGACTTGACTGATATGGGAAACTAAATATTGCTGAAATGCACTAATTTAGCCCGAAGAATCATAAAATAACATAAACTATCAAGTTAAAAGCAAGTTACAGCCACCAGAAATGGAAATATTATTCAAAGCTTATTTACTTTCTTTGTTTCTGAATGAGGTAGAGCTCTCGATATACATAAATTGATTTAAAATCTATTGTCTCAAGCCTTTTGCCTACTTATGAAGAAAATATGAAATATATTGTCAGTGCAAAAAGGCAGCACTCTGAGTAGGCTATTCATCAAGCACAATCACTGTTAATTTTGATTTAAAATTCAAATAACTTTTGTCTTTATTTGGCGAGATGGCGTAAATTTTAATAAATTTCTTTGTATGGGATAAAGAGGATATGTTAAATTCTGCAAAATCAAAAAAGCGTAATGCCGTATATGCATAAGTTCCGTGTTTACTGCCTAACACACAACAAGTGATTACACAACGACACAATTAGTAATGGGAAAACGTTTCCTGCAATCGCATAGACTTTTCTTTTAAGAATCATATTGATGTATACTTTAATTACTATCGATCACAGTGCGGCATTCAATCACACATATACAATATATCCTAATAAATGTCTTAGCAACAATTTCTCTTTCACACAAAAACACATACTTTTGGTGTATTTTGCAGCGTCTGTGAAGTTCAAATAAATTTCGTGTTAAACCTTTCACTTTACCCATATTATTTGACCATTCCTACAAATAACCTTCAAGCTCGGTCGCGAAAGCACAAATGTCTCCGACATTACGATAGTCGAAGAAAACTAAGGAAACGCGGTGAGAAGTCGATGAGCAGTTAAAATTTGATAGTCGTATAAATTAGCGTAGATGCTCTTTAATTAGATACAAATGTCAGAAATAGTGAATTAAACGAACATTGGTTGCGCGGAGAATGATGACAATTATTTAAATCAAGATTGCGACTGATGAATATAAACCAGGCCCATTATATTCATAAATTTGTCAGTAAAATCTGAGAATTGTATAGTGTAGAAAAGGCAATTATTGCAGTAGACCGATTCTGTCCTTCTTGGGAATTCTACACGCACTGTCCAGAAACGAATGTGTACATGAGATTATTCTTTCTGTTCATGCAACTTTTGGTTTATCCTTCTGATCAAACTTGAATTATAAATTTTAGTGGGCGCAACAAGTAGCAATATTATATATAATTTAGTTCACCTGCAAGTTAGAAATGAAGCCACATAATTAAAAACCTGGCATCAGACTTCAATTCAATATATATATATATATATATATATATATATATATATATATATATATATATATATATATATATATATATATATATATATATTCGTTCAAACTTTACAAGTAACATCAGCAACAAAACGGCACAATATCGCATCGAATCGACGATAATATAGGGATGAAAAAATGTGCTGCGAAACAAGAAATTACTTTGGACTTTGAAAGAAAATGTAAATGTACAATTAGCACACAGTAAACACACTCAGACATTAGAGAACGAAAATAGGTAAACAAGCAAAAATAATAAGCAAAAGAAGCAAATTTGCACGCTTTCCTACGAAATGGACTGTCCGCAAAGCCTAGGTATGCAAGTAGTTGGCATAAAACGTATATCACAAATATAAAAAATAAGCGGCAAAAACAGACACAGTTAATAACTCGCCGATGCAAAGTCGAAACCATTCACACAATCGACTAATATAATACAACCCCAACAAGCTTTCATTCAATCATCTACTCAATTAGTGTGGTTTTCTGCCAACTGAATTATTCACTATATATATGTTATATATATTCACTATATATATATATATATATATATACACATGCATATACATATGCATATATATATATATATATATATATATATATATATATATGTGTGTGTGTGTGTGTGTGTATGCTGATTGCCGCCTAAGCATGGCGACAAATTTCGAAAGGACGCTTTTATTTTTGACGTATGCATTCAAAATTGTGCAAGATATTTTTAATTAAAAAGATAGCAATACTAAATTAAGTAAACGATAATCATAATTAATTAATTTACGGTTGAAAAATTGATATAAAAACCAATCTCATTATACAAGTATATTTTTCGATATAAACTAAGCATTGTATAGTCTGTAGGAAAGGCAATTTATCCCGTAGATCGGTAAAGTCCTTATTGGGAACTCATCACGTACGATCCAGAACTTAACACGAAATGGACTCGAACATGGCCATGTCAGCTAAGGAATTCGTATCATTATTTAGGCTGGACCTGCTGCTTCTGAAATGAACAAACGTATATAACCTATAAACCTTTAACAAAGTAGTGCAATCGTCAGTTATTTTTTTCGAGCCCGATTGCTAATGGTGGCACACAAATTCATTTTCCAGTAGAAATGTAATGCCGCTTCTCATAGACCAACCATTGAACTTCTCTATATATTTCCCTTTAAATGTAAATTTTACGCTTTGTACTGGCAAATATGAGGTTTTTAAAGTAATTAGTGTCTATAGGGAAACCTTGAACTTCATCCTTAATTAGTTCACACAAGATTGTCATTTTTGCTAAAGGGATGAAACGTCAAGTGAGGACATGATGTTTAAATTAATGTCTTCCCCTACAGTTAATCTTCTAGTTCGAAATAACCCTTCATGATGGTTTTGGTTATGGCACGTAATGGTTGGAATAGTTTGCAGATATACCTGACTGGATTATGTTGCCCAACTTCGATTATTGACATAATGATCATTGGAAGAACTCCTGAAGCTGCCTTGTTTTTATGAATTTCTTTGTTTTTACGTACAGTTTTGCAAGGTTTGTTCAGACAGCTTTTGCTTGCTAAATTTCCTCTAAGTGTACTGAACTCCTCATTGACAATCACATTATTGATCAGTAATTTTACTTTTTCTTGCAACCTCCCATTTTGGTCTCATGCAATTTTGTTGAAATGCAAGCCTTAATACAATTCATAGTAGCCTTCCCATGTGCAAAAATAAAAAGGAATTTTATCACATACAAGAAACGCTTCTTTTTGATATTATTCTCAAGTATCTACAAATGAACATCTCTTTATATCTAAATTGAATAGCAAAACCAGATAGAAATATGTAGACATGGAGAGACTGTGAAAAAAGTAAACCAATCAATTGCGTTTGTCACCTCCAATTCAAGCTCAATGCCTGAACATGCTTTTTCTGCTTGCATAAATCCGGTTGCAATTTGTTTATTCATAAGTCTAGCTCCCTTTTGTTATTGCATTTAATCGATCAGCCTACGTAAGTTGATCGACAACTTGCGAAAGTATATTGCTAAATAATATTTGATGTCGACATTAATGGCTGTTTCTCTTTGATTGCTGGTAACGGCAAGTGTGTTACCCTAAATAACACGCATTAAATGTGCGTGTTAATGTCGCTTCAAATTTCTTTTGTGCCATTCGGGAAACTGCGTCTCCCTTAAATGGGATGTTTAGGTAGATTGTTTTCTTTTCTTGCTCGTAATACGTCTGTTTCTGTTTAATTCCCATTTAAATAATTGATTCAATTAATTGTCTAGGATAGCCATTAGACATTAAATCGTTAATTGCTTTATTTTATTCGTTTTCTTTTGAATCTTGACTAACCAATCTGTCAATTCTTGAAAAGTAAATACAAACTGTTGATAAATTATATTGAAACGGCACAATACTGCTGTAATGCAAATACTGTACAGACCATGTTGGTTTATGGTAAATTTTTCTGTTTAATTTACCATTAGTTTCTTTCTTTAATGCTACATCTAGGAAAGGCATACGATCATCTTTCTCGTGCTCTGACGTGAAGCCGATATTCTTATGTGCTTTGTTGAATCTTTGAAGCAGTGTTCTGGATTGCGACATGTTCTTAAGGACAAGAAATATATCATCCACGTACCGTATATATGAAGCACATTTACTGATATCACTCTTTAATGACGTTCTCTAGATGCCATATAAAAATCTCAGTCAACACTGAGGATAAGGGGCTTCCCATTGCCACACCATCAGTCTGTTTATAGATGCTTCCATTAAAACGAAACCGTACGTCTTTCCTGCATAATAAGATAAGCTTGCGTACAGTGTGACCTGGCACCGGTGATGGTAATATGTCGTTTTCTACCGCTTTGACTATAATGTCAATGGTTTCATCGATTTAAATTTTTGTAAACAAAGATGTAACGTCAAAATATACCGTAATCTTGTTTTTAACATTTATCTCTTATATTTATATTTATATTTTTAATAACGAAGTGTGCGCTTATTATGGTTAATCATTTCAAGACTACACCACTACACATTATTATTTTTCATGTATATACGTTCCGTGGTTTTTACTTGTTAACTTGAATGACAACAAATAACATAACCCAGCTAAGTTTCCATGAGAACTTGTTCAACCACCACGATATTTCTTAAACACAAAAACCATCAATGACGTTTGAGCCAGCAGATGAATTGTAGGCGAAAAAAAGAGTTTAAAGGAACTCATAACTGCATAGCAAAATGCCTGTAAATATTTCTGACAAAGCAGTGATGTCGATAAAGGAAGTTGCATTACACTTACATTAGCAGAAGTCTACATGTTCTATCGTCAGCAAACGAGACTATAAAACATAATTGACTATTGCGTAGTTTGCAAAAGTTTTGTAGATGGTCTACGTTTGTTTATTAAAGACACAGCAGACAGCCGAAATCATGGAAAATGACAAAATAGCCGCTCTGGGCATCAAATTCACACTCGAGATATAAAAATAAAACACATTTTATTCTTGAACGTCCAGTTTACGCGAAAATAAAATGGTGTTTAGATACTGGCATTACATAGGTAATTTGTTTTTAAGTAAAACAGTCGCAGGCCGAAATCTCACAAAAGCAGCATAATAAAAAAGTCGCAAAAATCGACCAAAAAGATCTGCTCCAAATAGAAGACCGAGAAAAACCTAGGTTGCCTGAGGAAACTTAAAATAATGAACAACTTCCCGTTGTGGTTTATAGATGTCAACATCAGAACACGACCGATTCGGGCAACGGAAGATACCTCCAAAACTGTATACCAAAACTTACAATTCAAAGGCAACCCCCGGCCTGAATATTTGCACGGCGTTTAAATCGAAACATTGAAGCAAATTTCCGTAGTGGTATAGGGAACACCACATTCAGCCTACGGAGAATCCTGAGGTTTGATGTTAACGATCAATAAAAAAGTTCTCTTCAAAATAATAATTATCAAATAATCTTCATATATGTGCGGTAGCATATATATTGGACGTATGAAAATGCAACAGAATTCAACAAAATTTGTGGTAGAATTTAAACAAAACGCATCTGTCACAGTCAGAAAAATCATTTACTTCCCAGAATACATTTGAAACGAGACACCCAGCTAATTTAACTGATTTCTCAGTTCTACACAACGAAATGTCCGACAAATTATTAGCCATATATGAAGTCATTTATATAAAACAACAATCACCCGGCGTAAACATTCAAATGTTCCACAAGCAGTATTTTTTTCTCTACTAGCCACGAATCACACAAACCGTCAAATATTTACTAGCATTCTGGCAAGCCCGAGAACCATTGAAACCGCGTCCGCACATATTCACACAGATTGACAAGAAATTGAAGTAAAATCGTCAGCATAAACGGCGTCTCTATTATCAATGAGTTTAACACAAAATGAACAAAAATATGAGCGGCCAATCCTGCAAACTGTACACCGTTGCTGTTGCCAGATTAAAAAAAAACTCAAAAGCTAGGGAATATGAAAGAAACAAACTATTAAGATTCGTACAAACACTAACCAGCAAGGCTAACATCTGGTAAAAAACTCAAACAAAGTAAACAAGCATTGGTTGCGCGGGCGGTGATAACTATTATTATAATCAAGGTTGAGATCTTGATATAAACACCTGAATCATTAAGTAGATAAATTTGTCAGTATAAACTAAGAATTTTATAGTGTAGAAAATGCAATTCATCCAGAAGACCGGTTTCGTCCTTATTGGGAACTCATCATGTACTTGCTGCGAACAGGGCCCAAACTAGGGAATGTCTGCTTCGGAATCTGGTGCTCAAACCACTGAGCCACCCTGCCACACAAATGTATGTAATTAATGGT
Organism: Eudiplozoon nipponicum; assembly: GCA_029291075.1. Classification (NCBI taxonomy): domain Eukaryota; kingdom Metazoa; phylum Platyhelminthes; class Monogenea; order Mazocraeidea; family Diplozoidae; genus Eudiplozoon; species Eudiplozoon nipponicum. Next base: position 26,903 of record JAQBSW010005332.1, on the reverse strand, counting down.
GCAGGTGTTTATATAAAGATCGCAAACTTGATTATAGTAATCACTCTGTAACATTTAGAAACACATACACACCTATATAAATTCGGCAACAGCTGATTTTATTCTACGTATTATGTATATATATATATATATATATATATATATATATATATATATATATTCATGTATGTATTTCAAATTCATTATAAAATACTAAGCATAAAAATATTGAATGATACTAACGACCACCGTCCAATAACCTCACTAGATGCTGCATTCAACTTATGCCATTTCGATTTTGCCAACTTAATATATAAAGTTAGCGATATGGAGTTTTATAGCCTGACCGGACTAAAGCGGAATGTAAAAAGCTAAATTATGAACGCCATCGTGTAATAGGGAAATATATAAATAATTTACGAAACACGACTTCCTCCATTCCATTCGTTGTATATATTTTACATATGTAGATTTGAGAGGGAAATATGGGGGCTTATGCAAGAAAATTTGCCAGGACATAGGATTAATATTCTCTGCAGTAGACTTTCAAATTTGCATATGTGTATTAAGTTTGTCACACACATGGATACAAGTTAGTTGAGTTTATTGTTTGTATCCACATAAATATTAGTGTGGAGAAAAGTTATTATTCTACGGACTCGTGAAGTTTTTACTTAATAGTGACTCATCATTTGGAGCTGACATTAGACTTCTGCTTTTTTATATATTTCAGTCCTTCTGTCTTACATAAATAAGCCGTTTACTGATGACTAACCAGGATACACGAAAACCATTTGTTAATAGATTAATAACTTTTCTAAGAGCTGACTGTTATGTAATTCAAGAAAACGTAATGCTTTAAAATTTTAATTCTTATCAGATGCGCATAATTTAAACGTCAAACATCTGTCTATTCGTATTGACTAAACATTCAAGTTTTCTCAGATTTCCCGATTGAAATTACCGTAAATTTATATATATATATATATATATATATATATATATATATATATATATATATATATATATTGATAGTTTCTAATTTCACCATTTTTTAAAATGTAAGAACAAAACAACGTACTCCATGGAATAACATTTATTAATAAATCTTATTTCTACCAGTATCTACAGCCATTGTTCTGGATTCGTTAGTATATTCGTTCATCCAATCCCACTGTACATTTGTCGTAACCAATCTCCTCTTCGTTAAATCAGCATCTCCCTCAAAAACTATTAAAGAGGGGTGCAGCTCCTGCACAAAAATCAGCAATTTGCGAACATGTACTACTTACAGGTCATGCTGTTAGTAGTAACAATTTTTCAGTTCTCTACAAGGCAAATACAGAGAAAATGCTTCTAGCTTTTGAAGCTATCGCAATTAATAAGCTGAAGCCCTGCTTAAACGTGCAGAAAATAATTCAAAAAGAAATTAAATTGGACTGGAACAAAGACATGACTGACATGCCTTTAAAAATAACCAAAGCTTCGCAAAATGCGACACATACATCAATTACGGACGCAATTACAATGAAAGCGATGACACACCAAATGACGTTACGCAAAAGGAGGGGTCTAAATTGCACAAAAGTAGTGGTCTAAATTGCGCAAAACAAAGGCTAGAATAACGAAGAGGAGATTGGTTACAACACATGTACAGTGGGATTGAATGAACGAATATACTAACGAATCCAGAATAATGGCTGTAGATACTGGTAGAAATAAGATTTATTAATAAATGTTATTCCATGGAGTACGTTGTTTTGTTCTTACATATATATATATATATATATATATATATATATATGATATACGATATATATATATATATATATATATGTATGTATAATTGATATAATATACATGCAATATTATCCTTCATCATGATTTAAGTTAATATATATATATCAATAGAAATTAATTGAAATCAGTTTTTAAATGGACAGCTATTTTTGTACATTTTTTCATATGGATTAAGCCAGTATATGAAGTTGTAAATAATAAAAACCAAACGATTCCTATGCTATTTTTGATATATTCACAATACTATATGATGAAATTTCGTGCCGTGACTCAAAATGTTCAACAAAGTTATTTATTGAAATAATTTTTTATGGAAACACATAGAAAGATTACAGAAAATACAGAAATGCACACCAAGTAATTTCTTCTTTATTTTTGTAAATTTCGTCAGAAGCGAGCGAACTATTGCAGTGTATCTAACCATCCAGCCGTTTTAATAAGTGGCAGCCGACATTTCCCGTACAGTTTAATAAATGTCCGATTGCTAGAAGTGAGAAGATTGAAACGCATCAGTAAGTGTGACTAACGGTACTTTTGCTATGCTGTGCGGCTGGTTAAATACATTGGAATTATTGTTTGAATCAAACTCACAAACCTGATTTAAATAATTATAATTACCACCCCCGCAATCAATAATTGTTTACTTGTATTACTTATATGTATATGGCGACAGCTCCAAAAACAAATGTTTGGGACTGCACAGAATTTATGCAGCCTTCATTTATTATCCAGTCTGTGGGATTAATGGAGGTGATAACCTTATATATCCTTATAAATATGCATTTCTGTTTGATCTTGGTTAGACAGTTTTTTCCCTCGAGCTATGATGATGACCATAGACGGTCAAAACGCGTTGGTATGTGTGACTGACTGTAGTTTTGCCTGGTTCTGCTAGTGGATTGATACAATGAGTTTGATGTTCATCTCAAGTTCGCGAATTTAATTTTATAAATTGGTATTCCAAAATGCGCCATCAGTAGATGTTGAATTGCATGCCTTCCTCAAATTTTAAAAAAAAATGTAAAATTTATTTTGCTTAGCTGCATATAAATTGTGCAGCCGGCATTTCTTTTGATTTAAGATGTACGCTTAACTAGAAGAACTGAAAGCAAAATATCTATGCATTCTCGTCTTATATATGAATTGTAGTTTGATACTCGTTAGTCAGTTTTCTATTGTGCTCCAATGATGATCATAAATGGTCAAAACGCGACAGCACTCGTGACGACTAGTTTTACTATGTCGTGCAACAGCTTAGTTACAAGCTGATTTGTGTTTATCCAAAGATTGCAAACTTGCTACGAAGTTCTGTTGGCACCACACGCGCAGTCAGTGATTGTTTATTTTTCTCTATTAAAAGATATGGCGAAAGCTGCAAAAACACAGGACTTCATAGAAATTTTGCAGTCGACATTTACGGTTAATTAAAATATATACGTGACTATTAGATTTGATAGTATTATATCGAATTTTAAATTGATGATTGATCTTCGATGGTCAGTTTGCCGTCGTGTTCCGAAGATATTAAAAGAAGATCGAAACTCAATAATATGTGAGATGACGGATGTATTGTACTGTTTTTCCGAGTGGTTTATGACAATTGGATTGATCTTTATCTCCAGCTAGAAAACTTGATTTAAATCATTTTTATCACAACATCTGTGATTCTGCATTAGTGTAGATTATATAAACGTGACAAAAGCTGAACGAAACGCATTTACGTGACTGTAAATATTGTTCAGTCGACATTATAAGGCAGGTAAAATTTATGCGAACCAAGTAGATCGGGAATTCGCATAACCAATCTTGCTTAACTTTTACTGTCGTGCTCTGATGCTGACCATAGAAGGTCAAAATGTAATATTACAGGCGATTGACGGTTGTTTTCTTTTATTATACGATTGTCTACACATCAATGGATTGCTGTTTATCTAATTTTCACATACTTGATTTGAAGAATTTCAGGGGAATCCATCTTAGTCCTTTTTTACGTGGCTTCAAAGCATACTTATAGTTAAGATAAATGAATGTATATGAACTATATATATATATATATATATATATATATATATATATATATATATGTAAATATATATACATAATCTGTCATTCAATTGTTATAATATAAAAACATATATTGACTTCAAGTACAATGTCAGCATTTTATTATATTAATGCTGTCGGCATAAACTGAACCTAGCTAAAGATGGCAACTGCAAGTCATAAGGTAGGCCGATTTTGGCTCTATATTGTCAAGGTCAAAATTTGAATTACGTTTATTTGCAGCAGCGTATTGCAATTCATCTACAATGCTACGCGATCGGTACATTGCATGCAATTTATCGTTATATAAATAAATGTATTTTGGTCATTCTTTCCCTTAATTTGATCGAATCTGGCATCAAATTAAATACAAAATTTCATCTAAACAATCCCGACCAATTATTATTTAGCGCGTTATTTCTAAAATAGGGAATTGAATTTAAATTAAATTACAAAAGATGTATTATACGTGTGACATCATTAAAATTGTTTGTAAGACAGCAAATGTGTTGTATGGTTCCATATAAGATATTCCAGACAGAATGAAATAGCCCGAGGTCCGAATCCCGGCCGCCGTATTCTGGAGAATAACCAACGAGTGCGCAATATAGGCGAAACCGTTCTACTTAATGAACTGTATTTGACATTAGAATTATTGTTTAGTTTATATATACAACGTTTATAAAATTCAGCAATATATATATATATATATATATATATATATATAGATTCCGAAAAAAATGTACCCGGGTTCGAGTCTCTTCCGCAGCAATTTATGAGCAGTAATTGACAGATTCGTAATAAGGCCAGTATCCATGCTTTGCTGAATTGTCTTTGCTTCTTTAGGCATTGCTTATTATGTACTTGTACCTTGTCATCTGGCGGAAACCCGACACTTTTTAAAAGGAAGTATTAGTCCAGTATCGGCGACTTATCTGACAATATTTCATCCTAGACAACTTTGATTCGCGCGTCGATGCGATAAACTGTAGACGCATGATGATATCCCAGATCACAAATAACAATAACAACTTATTCGGAATTAGGTGTTTTCAGGTAGCAGCGTCTGAATTAAATTTAATTTAAATAACATATATTATGTCAGTATTGCTTAGGGACAAATGTGTGGCAAAAGTACAATGAATCATCAAAGGTCCTATTTTGTGCAATTAAGACACTGTATCATAAATAAAATACATATACCGAGGTCTATTTAAAGATTGAACGTATTGTCGCTACGATCCAAACGAGGCAACAATTCATCTTGCGATTCATTAAAACTATCTCCATTTTAGATATTGTAATACAAATTACTTAAACCTATTGTTCGAAAGGCTAGAAATTGGAACCGATACTTATCAATATATAGACTGAGGAAAAAATCTGTCTCTGACCTCAGACGTGAAATTTAATGTAAATTGAGGATTGTCTTGCTACTCTGCTTTGTACTACCTGCGCTTTCTTATGGATGTTTGAATCTTTGCGAATAACAGAATTATTCAAGAGTGAACGCGAAAATTTCAATTGTTTTCCCTCTACCAAGTCGCACATTATCAAAAGTTTGTATTTTATTGCTCTTGCTCGTTTGCGCTTCTTTTGGAAAATTGTATTCTAAATTATCTAAGTGAATTGTGCGTTGCATATTTTAGCTTCGCTTAGTGTAGTTCCTATACTTTGCATCGCTTATGCATTCCAGATGCATATTATTTGCGATAAAACTGAATTTTCTTTAATTACCTGGCAAAAACGGTGAAATTTTTGCTAATCAAATTCTCCATGCGCACACGTTATTACAATTAATTGTTTTATCTCACGTGGTACGCTGGACCGAAATTAAGAGTTTGCGACATTGACGTGAATTACGTGATGTTCAGATGGAGAATAGTATCTTTGGCTTATCATGACAGCGTTATAAAAATACAGCTGTTGAAATTAATTACAATGCGAATGGGGAATTATTTAGGATGATTTTATTACTCATGAATAGTGTAATGTAGGTTCATCTGAAGATGATTAGATAAAAGAAATTATAAATGAAAGAGAAATAGGCATAGTAAAAATATTATTAATATTATTCCAAATGATGTTTTTCTAAATTGAGAACACGAGTTAATTCGGGATAAATAGCGTAAGAGATTAAAAATGATAACTATTACATTATAAAAAAATTTCATTTGTGATTAAAATAATATTAAGTTTCTAATTAATACTTATATTAATTAGAAGAATGATGGAAATTAAAAACAATACTATCGATTACAATACAAATGGCCAGAATCTTGATTATGATTTAATTCACTTAATACGAAATAGGGATCTGTGCCTGGTCATTAAATATTTATGATTTCAAAATATATTTTTAGTATCCGATAACAGTATTCATTTAAGCCATAATTGTATTGCGCACAATAACACTGTGCATAATTATTGAGTTTTGAAGGATAATATTTGTTTTTTTATATGAGTAGCCTAATACTTTATTGCAGTTTATCATCAATTTACAATATTTTTAGATTTATTGGTATAATTACTACAACTACTACCACTACAACTACTAGTAGTAACATTACTATTACTACTACTGGCTAAGCTGTTATTATTAATATTGACACATTAATATCATTATTATTAATAATAATAATAATATTATTAATAATAATAATAATGATAATAATAATTATAAATGATAATAATACCTATATTATTATTATTATTATTATTATTATTATTATTATTATTATTATTATTATTATTATTATATTATTATTATTATTATTATTATTATTATTATTATTATTATTATTATTATTATTATTACATATTATTATTATTAATATTATTATTATTATTATTATTATTATTATTATTATTATTATACTATCATCAGTATTATTATTATTATTTATGGTAGATGCTTTTATTATTATTTAAAACTTCTTTTGAAATAGGTTTTCAGGATAAAGGCTTTGAAATATATTTCGCTTCAGTAAATCCTTATTCGATAAAAAATGCGTATTCAAAGGGAAATTTTTTCACATGACAACGTACTGGTCGAAAGATTTCTACAAAATCACGTTTGTGGGAAGTTAGGCTAGGCCAATATGTCATGATTATATCATTTGTTTTGCAAACCCACCAGGGGGAGCGTTTGGCATGCAAATAAATTGACAAATTTCCTCAGAATGTAAAACAGTTGTCAATCCTCTTAACCATACATGTGTGGTAATTGGACACTAATAATATTCATCAGACGATACATCAAATGTGTACGCCGCAACAATATATGGATTCTAAATTTCTGTCTCAGGTTTTCGTTTATGTAAATTTTGTCACGGTTTTTCATTAAATGAAAGTTAACTAAATTTTGGCAATATTTTAATGCATATAGACATTCTGGCATCAAAATCAACTTCAGTCAAATATTTCCTATTATGCGCTAACCCATGGAAATAAATTATACAATATATCCCACTGAACATGCGGAAGCTTAAAGCAATTACTCTTTGCAGTTTTACATTCTTTGCTTACAATCAATCATCTCTTTCCTTCCGTGATATAATTTACTCATTTCAATGTTCCTATTTAGTGTTAGTGTAAAAATTTCCGTCAGATATATGAATGATGATAGAATAACGTTATCTCTATGCAAACAAGACAAAATTATTCATTTAAATTTTGTTACATTTAACGAAATTATTTGTAGGATATCTAGTCGTCAAGCGCAGATTTAAAAGACATATCTATTATTGTAATGTAGCGCTTTTGCTTCATATTATAAACTTATTTTCTGAAGAAATAAAACAAGAAATACTTTTGCCTAAGTTGAATGATGCAGTCCACATAAAACAGTACTCTCTCTCTATCACCCCCCCCCCTCTCTCTCTCTATATATATATATATATATATATATATATATATATATCAGTAAAAGAAATTAGTAATACTAAAAAGCATAAATTAACAAATTCTGGACAATACGTGATGAGTTACCAATAATGACGAAACCGGTCTACTGGATGAATTGCTTTTCAAAAAATTATATATTATTCCTTAGTTTATATTACCAAATGTATGTATTTAATGGGTTATTGGTTTAGATCAAGATAGCAACATTGATTACATTAACAACTGAACGCAGTTTTGCATTGGGTTTGAAAACATCATATTAATTTCAGTGCACAAAAAATTTGGTTTTATTTGCAAAATTCCAGAGAACTTCTATTCTTTGCGATTCTTTGAATAGGGAGCCACACCCATACATCAGTACTTAAAGTAATTGAAAAAAGTTTGGCGACCTTTCGAATTTTAACATTACAGAACGTGTTTAGCTATACATGTGCGTGCAGCACCAATTTCATTATGCACAAACCAAATTAGTTGGTATTGGCTCCGACAAAATTGATTTCAATCTTCCAACGCAACTACCTAAATAAGAATTCCAACTGGTAGGTACTACTCAATTTCTAAATAATTTTGGATGCTTTTGCAGAGTAATTATATCTTTCAAACTATGTAGTGGGTGTTTTGTGATAGAAGTAATCAAAAACAACGCTACAAAATATAAATATGCCGAATTGGAACGTAAGCTATCCCTTATGCGCTTCATTTCCTCTTCACCACTGCATTTCACGTGAAAACACATTAGGTTCTCATCAATTAGAAAAACATTAACAATTGGTTTATTCAACATTTACAGAGACAATTGCACAATTAAGAGCGCTTATTTTCAACTCCCCATAGTTTATCAATGACCCTGAAATTACTTATTGGGCTTGATTTTACACATTAATGGTTCTATATTGAAGTAAAATCTGTTAAATTTTTACTGTTGCAATGAAAATTCTTGTCAATCCTACTAGAAAAATTTAATGCAATGAGGCTAAATTTGCTATCAACCTTGTTTTTTAGTTTAATTAAGCGTTCGTTTTAATTTAGATTTGTGTTACGTTAACTTCTTTCCGGGTATAATTACATCCACAATTGCTACAATTTTACGCGTATGAACTTGAAAGTTTCTCAAATACATATTGACCCTCTGACAACATTAAAATTATGATGAGCGATACGCAAAATGCCTTATGGAATAAACTAAAAATTTGTGCATAGAATAAAGGCCTGAGTCTAGATATCCTCTGGTAGTTCTAAATATGTAGTTATTTATTACACAGTCAAACCTGAGTGAGTGAAGGGCATCTTTTAAGCTATTCTACATTCAGAAAAATTCAAAATAAAGTAATATAGTTAGTCTGAATAAAAGTTTGTATCATGAAGATTTAAACAATAAATAATGCTAATTATGAAACTAATTTTATTCGTACAATAAATATAGGTAATTGAGCCTGCGGATGCAAGAATTCAGTCGAATTCTCGTGCAATATAATCATCAATGGATAGACCAACAGACTGGAGAATTAATTTTAATCAAGGTTGCGATCTTGATATAAACAATGGGCCCAATATGGGCAAACATATATCAGTATTAATCAAGCATTTTATAATGTAGAAAAGACATTTCATTCAGTACTTTAAATCAAGTTTGCGAGCTTGAAGCAAACACCAATCCAATTGTATTTAACTAGTCGTCGAACAACATAACAAAACTACCGCCAGCCGCAACGCACGGACGCGTTTCGACCTTCCATGATCATCATCAGAATACCACGTCAAACTGACAATCGAAGATCAAACCCCATTGAAAGCTGCAAACAATTAATGTTCGTGACTGCATAGAAATTGTGCAGCCGACATTTCCAGTCAAGTTCAATGTATGCGAGACTAGTAGAGGTGAGAGCCGTATATCTAAATTTGATTTCCATATATATTCAATGCGGTTTGATCCTCGATAGTCAGTTTGCCGTCGTACTCTGATGATGATCATGGAACGTCGAAACGCGTCAGTGCGTTGCGGATATCGGTAGTTTTGTTATGTTGTTCGACGACTGGTTAAATACAATTGGGTTGATGTTTACTTCAAGCTCGCAAACTTGATTAAAATAATTAATACCACCACCGGCGCAATCAATTATTGTTAAATTATATTTCATCCAGTAGACAGGTTTCACTCTTATATGGAACTCATCACGTACTGTCCCGAATTTGTGTGGAAATGGGTCTAATCTCGGCTCGTGTGTTTTGAATCTGTTTCTCTAACCAATGAGACACCATGCTGCATACTATACATAATGTACAATTATATACTAAATAATGGATATTGATTAGCCTTTCTTTTAGTCGGAGATTATACAATGCTTAATTTCTAATGAAAAATGAAAGCCAGGTGTTAAATGTAATTATCACCGCCCACGCAACAAATATTGATTTACTTATTTTTGTGTTCAATTCCATACCACTTCCGTGTAGTGTTGAATTTATTCTGTAATGACAGATTAGGAATGGTTTGTTGGAAATTAATGTCTAAAAGGGATGCCATATATTCTAAAGGAAAGGCAATCCAAGAAACTTAAGTTGGTTTATAACTAAAAATTGTATGTATTTTGCGGCAGGGTGACTGGGTGGTTAGAGCAACAAATTCAGAAGCAGACGTGTCGAAGTTCGGGCCTGGAGAATTTTACTACCAGTAGGCATATGAAGAAATCAGTATCTAGATGACTAAATTAAAATTTCGTGCATATATTGAATTATTTAATAAATGTGCATAATTTGGTATAATGATAAAAAACCGTGAACAATGTAGAGACGAGCGTATCTAATACAAATCAATGAAATCACTGAAATATAAGTAAAATTAAGAAGAATATATTTATGCTGAGCGATTTATGAATGATGGGTAATTAATTTGCGCAGATAATAATCAATGACCGATAGTTAGAAATGAGGTATGCTTAAGAATAGACAAAATCTGGCCTCATTGATCTAATTTGCTTCAAATGTAATGCAATCTTTCGTTTATAACAAAAAAGTTGTACAATTAAATTCTGGCGAGATTATATATATATATATATATATATATATATATATATATATATATATATATTCATTAATTTTTGTGTTTGTATAAAAATTTTATAATCGATTAAGTGGAACTGCAGTTTGTTTACAAGACTCTGTAATTATTCTTAAACCCACACATTGTTGTGACTCTCTTATAGGAAAAGTCATAACAGGACAAGTAAATTTTCTTTAAAATTATTCTTTAAATTAGTTCAAAACATATTAATATTCAACGCAATTTTAAATAATTAAATAGATGGCAACGTATGAGTTCTACATATTTTGACTGGCAAGTGCAAATTTCAAATTTTTGATTAATATGGTAGTCCTCGGCTGGGTACATATTCTAAATCAGAAAACTGATAATGAAATAATTTGTCTAATTTTGCACTTTCTCCTATGGCTCCAGTTTAACAGTAAATCAATCTTTTAATTGAAACAAATATTGATTGCGCGGGTGGCGTCAACAAACCTTACAAAAAAGTTTGCCTACCTGAGATAAACACCAATTCCGTTTTATTTACACAGTTACACAGCTTTGCCAAACTAACATTATTCGCAGGTAATGAAATTTTGCAAACTTCCATGTTTACCCTCAAAGCATTACGCAAACTCGCTAGCGAGAGTTAACCTGAAATTTATACATTCGATAAGCAACATCATTCACTCAGCACAAAAGCCCAATAGTCTCGCATATATAGCCTTGAGTGAAAGTATAAATTGGTCATTTTTTCCGATCCTAATGAAAATAATTCAAGTATTACTCAATTTTATACAATGATTCGAAGAAATATGCAGATGAAAACGTTCACCTCATTGATTTATTTTATTATGCAATATCTATAATTTCTTTAGACATATATCAGACTAATAAATTTTATTTGTACAATCCTTTGGGACCTGGTTTGAAAAATAATACTACGGACGTTAATTTACGGTCTATGGGCCAATTTAAAATCGTCTTACTTGTGTATGTGCTCCCTTGCCATTAAAAAATCGTGTATTCGTGTCTTTTTCCGTTATATGTGATTTTATCATTTGCATTTAGAGCAGGATTTTGGCATCTAAGCGTTTATAAATCCTGTTTCGATGTCAAAACTAGGAAATCCCTAAAAATAATTTATATGATGGGGCTAACCCCTTTCTATTTATTACAGTTAAATACTGTTTGTTGCGAAGAACTAATATATATGCAAGTATGTAGTAGGTGTTGCGAACCTAGTAACAAATTAGTTCAGTTGTGACCAGAAGGATAAACCAAAGGCAGCATGAACGGAAAGTATAATCTCATACACATTCGTTTCGTGCTTACTGGCGACTCATCAGTAGGAGCCGGTATTACGCCCTTTAACCACTATATATTTGGTCAGAAGAATGTGGAATAATAGGACGGTACAATCTCCTAGACGAATGTGTAAACCTGCAATAGTGAAGCTAACATAATCTAAAGTCAACGACAATGCGACTTCAATGCTAACTCACACTATATAATATATATACCGAGTCTATAAAGGATACTAACACTATGGCTATTGTGTTAGTAACTGATACCACTTATTGAAATCGATGAGGTACCGGATACTAACACTATGGTTTCCGAGTCGGTACATGATACCAACTTGATGGATATCAATTTATGCTAAAGTTCACCGAAATTGAGAATTAAAACAATTTCCGAACACCTGTTACTCCAGTTAAATCCATACACTCTGGCCTTGATCGATATCAGTTATCACATTTCGCGGTAAGCATGACATCATTCAATTCAATATATTACAGTTAAATACTGTTTGTTGCGAAGAGCTAATATATATGCAAGTATGTATTAGGTTTTGCGAACCTAGTAACAAATTAGTTCAGTTGTGACCAGAAGGATAAACCAATGGCAGCATGAACGGAAAGTATACTCTCATGCACATTCGTTTCGTGCTTACTGGCGACTCATCAGTAGGAGCCGGTATTACGCCCTTTAACCATTATATATTTGGTCAGAAGAATGTGGAATAATAGGACGGTACAATCTCCTAGACGAATGTGTAAACCTGCAATAGTGAAGCTAACATCATCTAAAGTCAACGACAATGCGACTTCAATGCTAACTCACACTATATAATATATATAGCGAGTCTGTAAGGGATACTAACACTATAGCTATTGTGATAGTAACTCGATACCAACATTATTGTACCAATAGAAGAGTACCTGGTACTAACACTATGGATACCGAGTCGGTACATGATACCAACCTGATGGATATCAATTTATGGTATAGTTCACCGAAATTGAGAATTACAACAATTTCCGAACACCTGTTACCCCAGTAAATCCATACACTCTGGCCTTGATCGATATCAGTTATCACATTTCGCGGTAAGCATGACATCATTCAATTCAATATATTACAGTTAAATACTGTTTGTTGCGAAGAACTAATATATATGCATGTATGTATTAGGTGTTGCGAACCTAGTAACAAATTAGTTTAGTTTCCACAATCAAAATCTTTACTCACAATTTAGTTACCATAAACGATCCTTTTCTAATTTTCTCTCAGTCTCTCAATCTTTCAAGTTTTTCATTCTACTTCTATTTGTTATAGCCTTTTTATACTTAAATGTTTATAAACGAATAATATTCAACTTCAAATTATTTGCTTAAATGTTACCTTTTCGATAAAATTTGTTATTCTGTCCCATATTCAATTGAAGATCTAATAATATAACCCTGGACATATACGATAATTTTCCGCATTTTAGTGGGGTAAAGTAACTTGTTCATCATAGGGAAGTATTAGTTGTAAATAAAAATGTATGTAATCTATATATATATATATATATATATATATATATATATATATATATATATATATATATATATATGGATATTAGTTATAAAATATATGTTGTTTATAAATCTGAATTTAACTGTAAAATATCATTCTATTGAGTGGCTAAACGTGGCAGCGATAGGCTTTGATAATAATTTACAATTGCATAATCTAATGCCACTTAGGGCTATATATTATCTCTATGCTAAGGATTATATATCGTGTTTGCAGATACAGAATTAAACAGATCGTACTATGTACAACAAACCAACTGAATATCCTATTTCATTGTTAAACATTTGAAAAATTAAATATCAATATATCATCCAAAGTAGCTGTGCTGCTTAAATATGTTTTGCCATTCAAAGCAAAAATAACACAAAATAAATCGCGCGTTTCTGGAAAGAACTTTTTAATTCCAACGATCAGTGCAATCTGGCCTGAAAGGCTTTCCCTATACTGAAAATTTTATTTTGATTACAGTATCTTTCTTCACTAGTTGCTGTAGGCCATTTAGCCACTGAATGATGTTCAAAGAACAGTAAAAGTTATAAATATAAATTGAGATTTGTGTAGAAAAAATGATACTATGTTACAATGGACTTTTTGCCTTTCCTTTATATGCCGAGTTGCTTAAACAGTTATTCTCTTTCAATACCACGAATGTATATTTCGAGAAAATACAATAATTTATTTTAATTAAGCTTGCGAGTTTGAAGTAAACACAAATCCCATCGAACTTAACCAGTCGTCGAACGAAATAGCAAAACTACCGCCGGTCGCACGCGTTGATGCGTTTCGACCTTCCATATTCATCATCACGGAAATTATCATAACGACTAAAATAAATCAATAATAAACCTAATCAACTTCAGTTACCTGGACAATTATATATTTTATTAATAAAGTCCTTTAAGTGGACCCTTGTTTACACAACGGTTTTTAATACATTGAACATTTGCTTTAATCTGTAGTAAATGATTACTTTTAGTATTACATTTTTTAGCTCGCGCCGTTTCCCTTTTAAATGAGAATTTAGATATCAGCACGTCTAAAGAGCTGACGTGCTAAAAATTAAGATTTAGTGTGTTATTGCACTTTATTTCAATCTATTATGTCTAAGTATAGTGTCTAGCAATCACTCACCTGGAGTTGGTTTGCTTTAACTCACTTTAATTTTAAATTATTAGGGATGCCATGTATTCATTTGTTGAAATTTTGTAGTGCATAAAATCACAGTTCAGACATTATATAATTTACAACTGGCAAATATTTTATTTTTTCTTTCTCAGATAAAAAACTAAAATCAGCACTAACTCAAACAAAGATAGTAAGCGACTAATTCATTATTAAAAGTTGTCTGATTATAAGAACTATGTAAGACAAACAAAGTAAAGCATTAACACAAAGAGAATTAATATCTTATATCAAATTACCACCTTACTTAAAACAATTAATCAATCAATGATTAAGCGAGTTGCGGTGAGCCGCATATCTAACGATTCTTTCCAAATATATGCATTGTGGTTCGATCCTCGCTTGTCACTCTGCCGTCGTACTCTGATGATGATCATGGAAGGTAGAAACGCGTCAGTGCGTGCGACTGGCGGTAGTTTTGTTATGTTGTTCGACGACTGGTTAAATAAAATAGGATTGGTGGCAACATCAAACTCTCAAACTTGATTTAAAAATTGTTTCCACCACTCGCGAAATCAATGATTGTATAAATGCAATTATATCTGCGAACAAAATTGGATCACCTTCAAACGCTATTCACGCCAGAGTTGGATAAATTTAATTTAGCTTAATTTTGAACTGATTGGCTGGTATTCCGAACCATATATTGTAAAAAACAACTTCTAGTTAAGCTATCAATCCTTTACAATCGTTTATCGGTTATTTTGCATGAAAATTTGCCGCTCAGTGTTCTAGACGATCTATCAGCCCTGATTAAAGCAAAGTTATTTCTGCCTAGCGTTGTCTTCAGTATTCATGCAAACACAGACATCAGATGATCCAACGTGCATCACTAAACTTTAAGTAGTATAGTTCTGCCAAACCGGAAGCAATTACTCTAATGAATGAACTACATTTGTTGAGTCATTCTCTGTTATATTTCTATTAATTCTTAAAAGTGTTATTAAATTTATCTTCATTACCTTACAATATTATTCATGATAACGTAATAAATGGTAATTTTTTACATAAAACAAATTAAAACAAACAGTTATTTGAAGTTATGAAAAATTCCTTTTCTATCCTGCACATTTCACAGAAATAAAGACGAAAAAAATATATAAAGATATTACGACAGAAAATCGATTTTTTTTCGTCGTGATCTATAAATGGTCGTGGAAATAAAAAACACATCAGTTTGTGTGAAAGACACTAGTTTTTCTTTTTTTACAACTGGATATGAGAACGGCTTTGATGTTTTTTTCGATTCCACGAATTTTAATTTAACTTTTGTTTACAGAAGTCTTGTAATCAACCGATCACTAAATGTGTAACTTAAATGGGCTGTCAAAAGATATCTTATCTGCATCGAAATTATGTAACCGAAATTCATTTCACGGACAAGATATATGAGTCTACTCGGCGAGGCAATTGCTGTTTTATTTTGGAAAAATTTTGTACCATATGCAATTGGTACGCATTAGTCAGTCTTCAGTATACACTAGACTATTACTAATTAAAATTTAAATGCGACAGCATCTGTAGATAATGACATAATTTACGACGTGATCTTACTTAGTCAGTCTTCTCATATACAAATAAGTTGCGTTCTAACTGACTGATCATCAGAATAATAGTTTATTACCAATGTACAAGCTCAGTTTGGCATGTACTTCTATTCGTATATGAGCCAAAGTTTAGGTAAGTGTAGCTTTCATACCACTTTGTATTTATACCATTCCGTAGAAGCCAATTCGTCCAACTGCAAGCAGTACACTGCCAAACAATATCTCCAAACAGATTAAAGGAGAATTGGCAGTGCAATTATAATATAGAATAACATAAGCAGTGGTTTATTGCACGAGTGGTGCATAATCGTTTAAATATAAGTCACGTAATATATTTTATCAAGTGTGCAGGATTGCAAAATTGCCACCTGTTACATGTTGTTAACTATTTAAATCGCTTTGATCATTAACAAATCAAGATGTGTAACTGATTAAAGTGCAAAGCCTCAATTCTTGCTTCAAATACTTTGGACGCTGATTAGTAGCCTATTTAACTTTTTGGTCCTTATAGTAAACAATCTTTGTTTACTGGCGACGTTTCGGTGCCTTTTATCCGGCACCATCATCAGGCCACTACACACAACACAATACTCACAATAGCGGATTTAAGCAAATGTGGTAACCTCGTTCCGAAACCGTTCTATTTATATTTTATTCTTGCTTGACTCACCAATGGTTTTAAACAATATATGCATATGCCTAGCGCATATGAAAACCCTAACTCAACAACTAAATCTATATATATATATATATATATATATATATATATATATATATATATATATATATACTATATATATATATGAATGATGTTGGCAGAAGTCTTCGGAAGAGAGAGGGACGAATACGCATCCAGCCTGGTCGAGAGACAAAGCAACAGATGCATACTGGAAGGAAATGAGTGATTAATCGGTTTTTCTGCAGATCTGATAGTGCAAAGCAACAACCCGCGAACGCGATAGTCAAGCAAATTATTAATTTATTTAATAATTACTCATTTTACGGCTTTCGATACAAAATAAAATAAAAATCAGTCCAATATTTTATTTCACAGCACCGCGTCAAATCGTTGCATTATCCGTATTTAAGCATAGTTCAATATAATTATTCATCATTCTGTCTCATTTTCAGCTAACTTTGTTAATTTGCAACATATTTAACTTCAACCTGTCCACTTAGTATACATTTAGCAGTATAAGCTAAGTATAGTTTAATGTAGGATGACTCAGTGGCTAGAAACAAAAACCCCGAAGCGGACGTGCCCATGTTCGAGCCCTGCCTAAGGCAAATTCTGGACAGAATTTAAAGAGTTCGAAATTAGGAAGAAACAGGTCTACATATGAACTCGACAATACATGATGTTTAGCTTAAACTACGTAACGGGTTTGCCCACAGTCTTGATATTACTACTTGTTATCACAATGGTCCTTTAATTGCTTAAACAAATAACAACCGACGATAGCAATTTTACAAAATTTCAATCATCCCAATGATCGAAATACCTTTATAAATTCAAATTCATAACTGAGTTCAGCCGATTTTTTTACTTATTAATAACTAAAATTTCAATCGAGAATAATCTAAAGCTCGTCCAAATAATATAATGTTCTCGCTAAAAAATAATTAATGCAAGGTATCATTGATTTGCAAGTTGAGTTCATTTAAAGAGTATCAGTACAAAACACTTTTCTCGCACTATGAAAGAAAAATTGTATTAAATATATTCGGTGTAGCTAACTAGTCTACTAAAAATTATCTTGACTTAGATGGACTAACTTGTTATTACGTACACAGTGTCCTACACAAAGGGGAATAGCCGGACATCACACATAGTTTACGAAGAAAATTTAACGTTAAAATTTAATTTAACACGCAAACTATATATTATACATTCAAAGTAAAGTATATAAAATCAGGCCAGGTAACAGAATTTTTACATTTTAATTTTAGGTTTGAATGCATTTCTGTACAAGGAGAGGCTCATCTTGTAAGTTGTCGCTATTCGTGTGTGCTTTATTACTAATTTTATTTTCTTGTTACTAATATGTATATTTCTTATTGAAGTTATTTATATATATATATTTATATATATATATATATATATATATATATATATATATATATATATTTGAAGACATAAACAATATTAATAACAATAAAATTTGTAACTATCTACAGCCAAAATACATTTGACTTACTGAGGTTTTTCTTTCATCCAATGATTAAAGTGGATTTTGTTGTTATTCTAGCATTTCGTGAGGTTTAAATATAATAGTATATATTTCTTTGATAAATCCGAAGAAGTTGTTTATTGTAACAGAAAAATGAAACAGAAAATGGACCGAGAACCACTACAAATTATGTTTCATCATGAACAAACTAAAACAAGCTTTCATGTCTGGTTTTTACTTCTACACTAGCTGACTAATATTTATGGATGTGGGTAAAGATGCCAAAATTTATGTAGGCTTCGTGACACTGTGTCAGTTTTTTTCATTTCGCCTTCATCGGCTATTATTGATTGACTTGGTATATTATGTTTACAATCTGTTTACATTTATCTGTGCCTAGAGTTGCCATATTTTTGCATATCTGCGCATTTATTACAAGTTACTGTAGTATCTATTTTTATTGCAAATATGAATATTTAGGCGATAATATTCTGGGGCACGTATTAGTATTTTGAAATTATCCTCATAATGTTCTTGTCAAAAAATCTAATAGTTTTTTTTTCAAGTTTGAATAATGTCATGAAATAACTACTTCAAAATAATCCGTATATAATTTAATGCTTTGAAAGTAGAAAACGAAAGTTAATCGAGTTTTACATTAAATTATGACGTGCTTCGCTACCTTTGATAAAGCCGATTTCAAAATTAATTATAGAAAATATTAAACATATTACGCAAACACTGATTGCGCGGGCATTGAAAGAAACTTCATGTTCTGCTAACAAATCGGAAATTCGTTGCTAAAGCCATCTTCCGATCTCGTTCAAAAATAACACAAATTATAACACAGAAAGCACAATAAGACAACACAGAAGTGACTCTCCTCCCCAGGACCACATCCTTTTATAAACTTTAATAACTTACTATTAACCAATTCTAGTATACTTTTGACAAATTTACATGCTTACCTATGCATCCATATAACCCTATTCAGATATATAATACTATGATCTTCTAAGTTTAGATATATGCATCTGAAGTTTCACTAGTTTACAACGAATATCGAGTACACAATTGACCAATCAAATTTTGACGAATCATTTGGTTATACAATTCATGTTTAGATTACAACAAGCCATATATATATATATATATATATATATATATATATATATATATATATATATATATATATAATATATATATATATATATACATATATATATATATATATATATATTCAGGGTTTTCATTTGATTATGTGGATGTCAACAAGTTTGACTCGATTTTACTTCTATTTCTACTTTTGGCTGATTGGTAAAGTGTGTATGTGTTTGTGTCAGTGTGTGTGACAGTTTGCATGTAAAGGTCATTCTCGCTTTATTGCAAAGTGATGTCTGGGATCTAGTCATTATTTCAATGATGGTTCGAGTATTAACCATCTGTTCGCATAGTTTACTGTTACGTGTACGAGTGCTATTTTTCCGAGTGCAGTCTTTCGTTTCACATTTTTGCGCAAATTTGTTTTCTTCACTTGGTAACAGCTCAATTGCGGATTGCAGTGTTGAACACTCATATTGGTTGGACATTTCTGTCACCGTATGTGCATCTGCTTCTTCCTCTTCGGTTTGTTGCCAATCCAATTGAATGTGTGTTGATTCTAGTCTAGGGCCTGTTCGGTCTCGCCTGGATATTAGTAAATTGTTGTTGAATTTTATTATTCTTGACCAGTCGATTAGAATATCATGCTGATGAAACTTTTGAGGATTTAGGCCAGGTGCTTGTTGTTTAATATTATGAGCTTCATAAATGAATAATAATTTTGCTTTATGTGGAATTTAGAAATTTGTCAAATTGACTGGGTGCCCCGTTTCCTATATATGATCGTAAATAGCTGATTTTCCTGACGGTGCCAAGTCTTTGTTAAACAATTCCTGTGGTAAATGTTGCCGGATTCTGTTTATCAATTGCTTATTCGTATATATCTGCTACCGCACAAACTTGAGAATTTGTAGACTATGAATGATTTGGAGAGAATTGGCATTTTATCTTTGGCATCCAACGTCATGATTCTCTGTGTACTAAATGTGATATTAACATTAACAATGGGAAAATTCACCTTAGTTTTTCTATTCAGCCGCCGTGCAATTATTGAGGTTGGTACGTCGCCTCTAAATGGTAAGTTTATGAAAACCTGCTTGACGGTATCCTCCCTAGTGCGAATCTGTCGTGGTCTGATGTTGTCATCAATCAATCGTTCTGGGTAGTTGTTCATTAGAAAAATTTTCCTCAGGCGGCCCAGTTCTTCCTCGATCTTGTGTTCAGAACAGATATTCCTGATTCAGTTTTATAGGTTGTTGACTAAGTTTCTTTTGTGGGATTTTGGCACACTGTTGTTGTAGTGAATATATTGCCCGGTGAAAGTGGATTTTCTATATATGGCCAGTGTCAAATCCCCATTTTCTTCTCGAATGAGTTTGATGTCAAGGAAGGGAAAACTTTTGTCTTTCTCTACCTCGAGAGTGAATTTGGTGTCTGGATCAGCTCCATTTGCTTGTTTGAGGATTTCGGAAGGGTTTACTATTTCTGAAATGAACATCAATATATCATCTACGTAACTTTTGTAGAGTGCACACTGGTCAATTATACATTTCAGGCTCGTTTTTTCAAGATTATTCATGTATACATCTGCCAGGAGGGGTGCAATGCAGCTTCCTATAGCTACACCATTGATCTTCCGGTAGTATATCCCTTCAAATGTAAATTGCATGTTTTTTTTACATGCTAATATGAGGTCTTTGCTGTCATTGGTGTCTATAGGGAAATAATAAAACTCATTTTTAATAAGGTCACATAAGATCTCCGTTGTTTTATCCAGTGGAAAGGTTGTAAATAAGGATGAGACTTCAAGCGAGACCATTTTATTCTGCTAGCTCGAAGGAGGCATTGTTAGTGTTTGCATATATGATGTTTCTTATTGGTTGAAGTATTTTGCAAAGAAACTTAGCTGGTATGTGTTGCGGGGCGTTGATCATTGACATAATAGGCCGCATCGTGGGAGCTCCTGAGGCTGTCACGGCTTTATGAGTTTTTTGTTTGCCGCTTAATCTTGCGGTGTTTGTTCCGACGAGATTTACATTGTGGATATCTTTTTTGAGTTTTGATCTAATATTGTAATTAGCCATATTTTTCAGAATTGCATTAATTTTGATTGGATATTTGTTGAATCATCTTTCTGTTTGATGTCTTGTTTGAATTTAGATTGATCATTTATACTAACGTTCAAGGAATTTCTATAGGCGTCGGCTTCAAGTATAACAAATCCTGATCCTTCGTCGGGTGTGGTAAGTTATATGGATTTGTCTGATTGTAGTTTGAATTCCTTTGAATTCCTTCTTGTATTGTTCTAGTGAGATAACTATCTCAGCTTTCAGTCCTTGTCCATTGAATGCCTGTGGGGCGGTGTCTTTCGTTAAGTCATTGTAAAAATTTTCCGTTCCAGCCTGAATGTCAATAATGTCGCGTTCACTTTGATTTCTCTTGACTATACAGAAATTTGCTCCTAAGAAGAGTAATTCTTTCTGGTGTTTTGACTAGATCACTTTTGAATAATTGTGAATAAATGCGTAGGAAATTTCGATTGTGTGTGAAATTTATCCAGGTCCCATGTGAGGTCCTTAGTTTCATTGTCAGCTGTTTTTCATCAATGTTTCTATCTTCGTTGAAAAAGCAGTGTTGGTACCATGTACCTTTCCGGTACTATAAGGTTGGTATCGGTTACTGGCACAATAGCCATAGTGTTAGTGTCCTTTACAGACTCAGTATATATATTATGAAGAGTGAGTTAGCGTTGAAATCGCATTGTCGAGACTATGCGATGTTAGCTACTCTACTGCAGGTTTACACATTCGTCTAGGAGATTGTAACGTTCTATTATCCAACATTCCTCACCCAAATATATTGTGGTTAAAGGGCGTAATACCGGCTCCTACTGATGAGTCGCAAGTAAGCACGAAACGAATGTGCAAGAGATTATACATTCAGTTCATGCTGTCTTTGGTTTATCCTTCTGGTCATAACTGAACTAATTTGTTACTAGGTTCGCAACACCTAATACATACTTGCAGTGTATTCGCTGTCGTTCAGTCTTGCAATTTGACAACCCAGTGATTGAATGATTTTCTTTCATCATCTTGTAGTTTTGATTGCTTGTCCTCGATGGAATTAAGCAATAAGCGGCTTATAAGTTTATTCGTCGGTTTTTGGTTATTGCTCCTGCAGTGCTTGAGAAATCGTTTTGGCACAACATCTGATTGCAAACACGATTTGAAGAACTTGATTCTTTCCAGAAGTTTGGCACTCACACAATTGGCTGCAATGTAAGTGCTTAGTTCCTTACGGGTAAAAGTCTGACCCCGCTCTCTAATAATCTTTATTATGTACATTGTCTTCGATGGCTGCATTACTAACTGATGCTACCAGCTCAAGTCTATCATTAATTAAAAATTTTCCAACATATTGTTCACCGTGACAATAAGTTTACTATATTATTACATCATTCATATTGGATAAACTCGTATTTTTATTCAGGAACCCTGGGAAGCACAAAATCTGGTGCAACGGTATAGTAGTCAAATACTTTAGAAAAATACCATTGGTTTTATCGTTTCATTTGTCTAGACTTCATATATATTCGAGTTTATTCTCACTTGGATACTCTGGCACACAAGCGAGTGCACTCTCTGTCTTCCCCACATTAATTTACCAAATATATATTGAGCTTGAGGCTAAGTGTCCTCTCTTATTTATGAGTCACCAATAGGTACAAAAGTCCTGCTTAAATGGGATAGTAATTTTAACTATGCTGACTTTGCACATCATTCTGGTTCTATGTGATCAACATGTTATTAGCTACTCATTACATAACACATTATTGCATTTAAATATCCTACGTAACTTAGAATATGGTATTACTGCTTTCGTTTAATGCAAATTACTAGAAAGTGTATGATTATAAATTTGTCAAAATTTATTGTATATTCCAAAGTGATACTGCTCACATATATTCAAATTTTTTATGGTTAGATGTAATTAAACGAAAATTAGTTGCGCGGACGGTGATAATTATTAAAATAAAGGTTGCAATATTCATGTAAATACAAAACGTCTTATATAGTTACATTTGTCAGTGTAAACTAAGCATTGTTTTGTGTTTTAAAGTAAATTCATCCAGTCGACAGATTTCGTCTTCATTGAGAGCTCTTAACGTACTCTCTGCGGCAAATACTGGACAGTTCGTAAGAAGAAACAATGGTAATGAAACCGGTCTACTGAATGGATTTCGTTTAATGCACTAAACAATGCTTTGGTTACACTGTCAAATGTACATATAACGGGATTGGTGTAATTAGTTTGTAAGTACATTATTCATTTTTGCATTTTTTCTGGAAAATTCATTATCAAACTTCCAGAAACAAAGGAATTTCTGTTTTCGTGAGCTAACAACTGAAACGAGGAAATATCAAATTGGAGTGACATGGGGTTGATTCATATGTTTGACACTTGATACAATTGATAGGTTTATCCGATTTGAAAAATACAACGATTTTATAACAAGCAGGTGCTGAACTCATAATTACTTTTTTCTAAATTCTATACTATGACAAAATTGCAGAAATATGCTTAATATTAATTTATAGTTTCATTCGGCTTATATAACTTATTCCCCAAGTATAAACATCTTTAATTTAGCTCTTTCTAATCAATCATAAATTATTAATCATTTAAGCACTTCAGCTTCGTCATCTTTTCTCTTATAGGTAGCTATAATGCGAGTAAATATTTCGTTTAAATTTTAGTCGATTCCTTTTCAGCCATATTGATCAATTAACCTGTATTATGTTCAAGATTAAACCACAATAATTATTTTATTCTCTTTGATATAATATTTATAATAAGAAAACTTTTGCCTTTTTATCCCTTTTCAATAAATACCAGAACTTTATTTTATTAAAACAAAGTAGAACCGGGCTAGGTTACAATCGATTTTCGCATTTTGACTTTCATTCAGGTTAACGGTTTGCAGTCTATATTGCTTTTAGTGTTATCTACTTGTGAATTAGCTGGGATTTGATGCGGTACATAATAACATATGGCAAAGCAATTCTTTTTTCATGTTAGCGAAATTGAGATTAACACCAATCACATTCAATTTAACCAGCCACACTGCATAGCATATCGACTTTCAACGATAATTATCAGAGAACAACGGCAAACTTTTTAACGTGTATCAATCTATTTCTATGCTGAGAGGAACATAAAATTATTCTGGTAATACAGTTAAACAATAATTGATACAAACCCTTCAAATCAAGTCAAAGATCTTGAGAAAAACTACAATTACATTCTATTTAACCAATTTCACAAAATAGAAAACTTCATTTAGTCGAACGTGCTGAAGTATTTTGAAATTCGATGGCCTATATAACAGCTCGATTTCAAATTTACCAGCGCAATAAATGATTGCGTGAGTGGTGGTTACAATTCTATAAATTAAACTTGCGTATTCAGGTAAACACAAACCACTTTGTAGTTAACAATCGTTAAACAACATAGTAAAACTACCGCCAGTCGCACACACTGACGCGTATCGACCTTCAATGATCATTATCAGAGTACGACGGCAGACTGATTAGCGAGGATCAAATTGCATTGCATATATATGTGGCTCTCGCCTCTAGTAGTCCCGCATATATTGCACATGACTGGAAATGTCGGTTGCACAAAATCGATGCAGTCATGAGCATTAACCGTTAATACAATTAAACAATAATTGATTGCGCGGGTGGTGGTAATAATTATTTAAATCAAGTTTGCGAGCTTGAAATAAACGCCAATCCCATTGTATTTAACCAGTTGTCGAACAACGTAGCCCACATTTCCAGTCAAGTACAATGTATGCAAGACTCCTAGGGGTAAGAGCCGCATATTTAATTTTGATTTCTACATATATGCAATGCGGTTTTATATTCGCTAGTCAATTTGCCGTCGTATTCTTATGATGATCATGGAGTGTCGAGACACGTCAGTGCGTGCGACTGGTGGTAATTTTGCTATGTTTGTCAATGACTGGTTAAATACAATGGGATTGGTGTTTACTTCAAGCTCGTAAACATGATTTCAATGCCAGCGACAATGGAATTGAAATATATATGCTACCAATCAGAAATTTTGATCACGCCAATAATAGTTTCACATACTTTGTACTTTACTGGATGTTCGACTGCACAATTTCTTTTCAAAAAACAAAATAGCATGTATGTATTCGATGGTTTAATATTCTGGTCACAACTGAACTAATTTGTTACTAGGTTCGCAACACCTAATACATACTTGCATATATATATATATATATATATATATATATATATATATATATTAGTTCTCACAACAAACTGTATTTAACAAATAGCATTGCGGCAGGTTTTGGGCGACTAGTAAAAAGAAGATAGAATCGGTGTTTTTATCAATTCCAAAGCTTGATTAATTTTTGTATTTTGTTACTTTGTCTAATATCACTAGCGAAATCCAAACGTATGTCAAGGCTTTAACAACAAATAAATTATGCAACCGTTATCGGCGTCAATTATAATATATGTCAAACTTCTATGGCTTGGAGATAAATTTAATTATTCTATACACTTTACATATATTTAGGTTAAATCCATATGAAATTATGAATTAGGCATTGCTTACATTGTAAAAAATTTTATGATGCCACGATTACCACGAAATATGACAGCTGATATCGATCGAGGCCATACTGTATGAATTTGCTTGTGTAACAGGTGTAAAGAATTGGTTGTAATCTTCAATATTGGTGAAACTTATCGAATATCTAAGACCATCTTTTTAACTCATCTTACAGGTTCAGTATTTTGATAACCATTGTGTTAAATACTGTTTGTTGCGAAGAACTAATATATATGCAAGTATGTATTAGGTGTTGCGAACATACTAACAAATTAGTTCATTTGTGACCAGAAGGATAAACCAAAGACAGCATGAACGGAAAGTATAATCTCATGCACATTCGTTTCGTGCTTACTGGCGACTCATCAGTAGGAGCCGGTATTACCCCACCCCACCCACTGTATATTTGGTAGAAGTATGTGGAATAATAGGAAGGTACAATCTTCTAGACGAATGTGCAAACCTGCAATATTGAAGCTAACATCATCTAAAGTCAACGACAATGCGACTTCAACGCTAACTCACACTATAATATATATATATATATATCGAGTCTGTAAAGGATACTAACACTATGGCTATTGTGTTAGTAAAAGATACCAACATTATTTTACCGAAAAGGTACATGGTACCAAC